>DWJZ01003340.1:0-17281 GCA_018249125.1 Asbolis capucinus
CTATAATATCCCTAATACTATAATATCCCCTGCCTATGTGTTACAATTTTTCACGTTTTTTAAATAAATTCACAGGCAAATCTCGTATTAATTTAGGGATTTTATTAAGGAACCGTGTACGGAGCCCCACAAAAAGGTAAGGTCGAAAGCCGGTATTTGGTAAATAGGACAAACTTGTGTTCGTAATCTTAACATATAGGGTAGCGCCATCTATTATCCACTGTGAGAAAGCAAATAAGATTATGAAGTGTGGCACCCTCTAACAATGTTACCAAGCAATCCGTGGCTAACTGGCGACGCGCGGCGTTCCCGCTAAAACGCAGGAGTAGGTAATCCGGTGCGAGCACCTCATACTGTGTTTGTGATAAAGTTCGTTTACATTTGCAAGATTTCTTCATTACAAAAATTCTTTTGTACCCATAAGTTAAGAAGCACAGAAGAATAGCTTGATTAAGCTAATTACACAAATTAATCAACATAGTGTCCTGTTGTAAAGCCTAAGTTTGACATAATAGTCTCTAAAAAGATACATGTTTTAAACATTAGATATGTACTTTCTACGAATCTTTATGTAGGCACATTTACAGATGGTGGAACTTCCTTATAAAGAGTTTGGTTTCCGTATGATAGTAGTACTTCCCAACCAGAAGCTTGGGCTTTCTAAAGTGGTGAAGAAACTTGCGCAAAAAGGGATACTTGACCACATTTTCGAGCTTAAACCTCCGCAACGACTGGTCAGCTTCGAGATGCCCAAATTTGAAATAAGAAAAAACATGGACCTCAAAGACATTCTCCTAAAGGTGCATAAGAATAATTAATATAATACATATATAAAAATAATATAATATAAATAATTACACCAACCATTGAGGTTGAGCTTGGGAAACCAAATTTTTTCCACAAAATTGTTATATTCCTTATATTAATTTTGAAATAGTCGAAATGTAATCTTTTACTTCGGAATATATGGACTGCCTTACGCCAGCTTATTCAACAAAAAAGTCTTGTAAAGAGCAGCCAAACGTAACCAACTTTTATATCACTTAATATACTTACGAGTATAACAAAAATCGTAATTATCGACATAATACTTTTATTTTTAATACTGATACACTTTTAACCACGACAAAGTAACTTCAAAATGTCATATTGTGTGTTGAATTAAAATATTGGTAATTATTTTTAAGTACTTCATATTACAGGTGGGTGTGTCCACTATATTTTCGGAAGGAATGGATGGCGTGGTTCATGAAGAACCAGTTATTGTATGGAATGTTTTTCAGGAGGCCTTTGTTAAAGTTGACGAAGAGGGTGCCACTGCAGCGTCCTTTAGTGGTAAATAGCACATATTTTGTTGCACTCAGGGTTCGTTGAAATGTATTTTTGCTTCATCTCCAAACGGATGAAAATTGATGTCGCTTCGGCACCACGTCTCCCTTGATGGAGGTCACGACTTCGCAACACCTAGTTTGGAAGGACTTTAATGCAGTGGAGTAGCGTATTTTGCTCCCATCTTATTTAGGCATTTTAATATTCATTCAAAGGGAAATCCGCGCATTCGTCACAGAGTAAGTATTGAAAAAATCTGACTTGTTTTCAATCGGTCCGAATCATCAAGATATTTTTATTATTTATTGTGAAATTTGGCCATCCCCTAAAAAGAGCCTCCCCTGCCGCACTCACTACATTACGCCACTGTTTTAATGCCTTCCTAGGAGTCTATTGAAATGGAATTAGTATAACACGGTGTACTTTTTCTGCGAAGTTCTTAACACTATGATCCTATGTACATAGTGTTCTTTGCCTAAATATAACCCAATGATGATTCTTGTGGGAAAATTGCACTGACGTATACGTGATATCTGAAAATTGTAGATCAAAGGGGATTTAGAGAATAAAACTCAAAAAGTTAATTGTATTCTGTTTCATTGCAGGTGGTGTCATGGTATTGACGTCGCTTGACTTTAGGCCTCCGCCAATTCTAGCGTTTGACCACCCTTTCATGTTCGTCATCTTGCACGAAGACGTTGTGTTGTTCACTGGAACCTACACACACTAAAATAAATTTTAAGACTATTTTATTGAATAACCAATAAACTTTAATTTCATACCAATGAGTTTATTTTAGGCAATATTTTTTCAACCAAGGTAAAGTCATAAATTACATTATACTAAATTGTCGTTGGTGCGGATAAGACTCCACACATTTGGAATACCATGGTAGCCCGCATGGTAGGTACGTTGATAAAAAGTAACTTATGTGTTTTTTCAGAATATAATCTATCTCTGTGCCAAATTTCATTCTCACAAACTATCCCACAATCATTCTCACATTCCATTCAACCTCTCAAACTTTTTTTCGAACTATGTCTACAATTTATAATGATAAAAACCAATTTATTATAATGATAAAATCAAATTTAATACTATTGACACAATACCTTATTTTCATATCTAAAATCGGAGGGATTTTAAAATGATCCCTAAAAATTGTTCTTAGGAAAAGTTACATGTGTTAGCAAAAAGAAATCTCCTTCCTTTTTATAACCAATTCCTGAAGGATTAAGATAAATCGTGAAGTCTGGCATTACTTGCCAGATTTTAAAATTTTTGGAGGGAATTTTGAAATTACATTTTATTGTTTAACTTTAAATTTACCTTCAACAATAAAAAAAATTCAGGTTCAATTTCAAGTCTATCACTATTTTTTTTAGTAAATATATACCTATGAACAGGGGTTCTGCCAGGGTCGAGAGAAACCTGGCAGGCCTCTTACTTTGGAGCCGAAGATGCTTGAGCCGGAGGGGTTGAGGGTCCTGAAATTAAACTTGTTCGTAGCAGTTCTGAATGGTATCAGAGTCCGATCCGAATATATTTATTTTGACAAAATGCACGCTTTATATACAAATTTTACAAACAGAGTTATCCAATAGGACAGTGTATAATAAGAAATAGTCCAATAAGAATTAAGACTAAAAATCAGATGAAATAAATACAATAGAAGAGATACACAATAACAAAATATAAAATAATTGGCTAGTATGAATGACGCTTCGCACGCGACGTTGTAGGCTAGTAGTTTCGCGCCTACATAAATATGCGCGCAGGCTGGGAGGGCTTATTTGCGCCTCGTCTCTCCAAACGCGGTCGCCTCAGAGGAAGGCTTAAAATGGAGCGCTTAGTTTTCATTTGAACACGGGCGAAGCATGTACGCGGCGCGCCGTGAGATGCGGCATCGATCTCGAAGAAGGGTTTCTTCATTCAAGACTGAGTAGTTGATGCTGGTTGCTGATGAAGATAGCAAATGGTTTGGAGCATGATATAATGTCTTTTTCAACACATAATAATTGTGTTGTAGATAGTCAACTTAAATAGTGTTTTTCAAAGCTATCTTGTTTCTAGTTTGATGGCGCGAGTTGATTGCTTATAATTAAATATTGTTTTGTGTTATTATTAACGATTCCTTTCCTTCCTGGTAATCCTAGTTTTATGGCACTCTGGTAACGGTATAGGTATGTACAAGGTAAATTGTACACGGCAAAAGGTATTGAAATATGTAGGTTTGTTGCGTGCTGCTAAACTTTCTCTTATAGGTATTACAAATCTCTTTTATGTTAATTTTAAGAAACCCTTTTAATAAGGATAAACTTTATCAAAGAAGATAAGAGGAATACTTTTTATTATAAATTAATAAATATCTTTGGGCAACTCACACTCGGCCATCTGAACCCAAAACCCGCGTTAGCTTGTGCTGTGGTGATCAGATAACTGATAAACATACAAATATACTTTTAAACACATACTTAAATAAAAAAAATTTATTAAACAGCCAGACACAGAACGAACATTCCTGCTCATCACAGAAAAGTTTGACCTGGATGGGAATCGAACCGACGACCTCCGGTGTAGTAGTCAGGTTCACTAACCACTAGACCAACTAGTCTGTCATTTTATTATGTGTAGCTGCGTTGCGTTAATCAAATATTATCAAGTTTTCATGACAAACTTTTCAAGTTTTTATGTCAAAAAATCGTTTCGAATCGTGGCCGAAGCATAGGTTAGTCTACGATTTGGTGGGTGGTGATTTCAAAAGTGTAGTAGGAAACACTAAATATTGTTGCACGCACTGACAGCTTTAAGGTGTCAAACTGTCAAATTTCCCCTTTTCTCTCTAGTACCTACCTGACCCTCCCTTCCCTTTTCTTATTACTCATCATGGCCTCCAGTTGATTGACGATTTATTTATTTCGTTTCGTGCTACAAATTGCGTTTAAAGATGGGTTTCTAAGTTTTTCAAGCGGCTTGCACACCTGCGTGTGCCTTCACAAGTAATAAAAATGTTGTAAGTAATTTTAACTACTTTCCTCTGCATTTAATTCACCCTGTCCGTTTACATTCCGATGTCGTACCAACTTGCGTGCTTTGCTTTCTGCATGTTGCGTATAACTTACCTTTCACCTTAGATTTTAATGATTGTTGTACTATGCGAGAGAGATTATGAAATTATGATATAATTTGATCCTCTCCTTTATTTTGTTTTATGTAAAGTTGTATTCTAAGTATAAAAAAGTTTTTAGCTATAATTTAACTTACGCATTGCACTGAATTTCATTTGAGACTCTTTATTTTTCATACTATAACATCATAAATAGATTGGTTACTGTAATCATTGGCTGTAAAAAATAGAAATAACTCGGGATACGTTGTACAATATGTGTCATATCAAATTAACACATTCAATATTATGTGGTATTGTTACCTATTTCCTTAGTAGGCAGGTACATGGCATTTCTCAGAATAAGCACAATTACACACCTACATGCATACCTTGCTACATAATCTAATTCTTTTCACAACGTTTTGTAGAACATATATTTCAAACAATGAAAATCAATAGATTTAATAGGCTTGTTAAAATGGAAATCAATTTACACTGAGATTGTGAATAAATTTATAAGGGTTACATAAAATTAAAGTAGGAATGGACACAGTTCATATGGTACAGGAGTCCTCATATTCTTTTGTCCATGTTCTTTATTACTAAACAATGAATTACATTGATTATGTGATTTTAATGATGTGACTTTCATCAGTTTGTCATGACAAAAGCAACTAATGATACTGAGCTTTAAAAACCTAAACTAGCTAAAATATATAATGTGTGTGACAGATATATCATATATATTAAAACTTCTGTACTAAAAATGAAATAAAAGTTCAATTTTGATTGTTAATGTATTTATAATCTCTGTAAAGAAAGAAGTAAAGTTTGAATGTTTAATTAAAATTATATGAATTGCTGTGAATCATTATCACTGGTGACCTCTGGCTTGTGGATGGTAAACTTGATAATATATCCTACTAATATTATAAACAAATAAATATTTTGGACAACTCACACACGGCCATCTGACTCCAAACTAAGTGTTGGCTTGTACTATGGTGATCAGATAATTGATAAACATACATATATACTTTTAAATACATACTTAAAGAGATATTTCTATTACACAACCACATACACAGAACAAAAATTCCTGTTCATCACAGAAAAGTTTGACCAGGGTCGGAATGGAATCCACAACCTCCGGTGTAGTAGTTAGGTTTACTAACCACTAGACCAAGCGGTCTGTCATTATAAATGTGAAAGTTTGTGTGGATGAATGGATGGATATATGTTAGTAACTCCTTCATGCAAAAAGTACTGAATAAGTCTAAATGAAATTAGGCACTGAGGTTGATTATGGTCTGGAGTAACACATAGGCGTCTTCTTACCACAGCAAAGCCACAGGCAGACACAAGTCTGCTGTAGTGTCTTTTGTCTAAGATGTGAAAGCTTATTCTAGGTCACTTGATATACCTGTTGTAATAAACACATTACAATAGCATTGGTTGTGTCATTGGTAATTACAAATTATGCAAGTTACTTGTTTGCTTAGCTACTGCTTTTAAGATTTTGGGAATTTTTACAAGTTTTTATTTAACTTGCAGTGTATGTTTGCTTGTTAGTATATGAGTTTGTTCATTTGTTTGGGTTAAATGTTATGATGACAATGACAATGCATTTTTATGATAAGCCTGACCTGGTACTTACTGTATTCAAGATTAACTTCAGATCAATAAATTGTTCACTGATTAACAATGTATTTATAAAATGTTATGTGTTTCTTCATATTAGGCCTCTTTAAGTGGTTGTATTCTTAAATATTTTAACAAAGCTTATTTACAGATAGCTCTACATTCATAGCTTAGTGTTTATAAAGATGGAAAGTAGTAATTGCAATGGCGTGGGGACAATGTTCAGATCTCGTATGTACAAGCATTTTAAGACAACATGTTGAATGCAGCATAGTGTTCTTACAAAATACCTTTTTTTAACTCTTCTAAATTGATTGCATGAATATCTGCTCCGCTCAGGAGTCAATCCTAAGGTATTCCTCCTTTGTAGAATTCTAAGTTACTTGGGATTTCATGTCAAGTGTTTATTTGTATCACACATAAAATTGTGGACAGTACTATTAGAATCTAAAAATCATCAAATCAATAATTTTGTTACTCTGCCTTGTAGAATAGTTAAAATCATTGTAGTTTGAACATGATTTCAAGTTATGACGACAGTGACTAATGTATCCCAGCATGTGCTGAACGTTTACCAGACTACATGGTTGAGCACAAGAATAACATCCGAGCATACGTGTTATTAAGATATTGGGCAATTTGGAGAATGACTTGTCTTATGTGAATTATGACTTTGCAGTGACTGTGATGGTTTTTAATCATTGACATGACATTTATCATATAAATATTTTATTACTTCCAGTGCCAAGATGGCGTCTCTACCGGACCCAAACGTCCCTCGACCACAACTACCATCACCATCATCGGATCTTGGTCTGTCCCAATTCGAACTTGCACCAGTGGTAAGTAGTGGATTATATAATTTGTGATCTAAGATTTTATACATATTACATTGAAAATCTCGGCCTCTCTCTTTGGATTTCACTTCTTTTGGCATTATCAAGTAAACATACCGCCGAGCCATCCAATAGTAAGTCGGCCAGTGGGGCCCATGAACTTTTATTCCAAAAGCTTTCAAAATATATTATCAGCTAATTAAGAATGTAATTGCGCACACTCAGTAATGTTAATATTGTGAATCATATATTCCTTACTTGAAGACTCATCTAATGGCATCTGACTTCTGTTGCGTCATAGGACGCCCTGATCTGCTGGGTTAGTATTCTAGGCCACTAATTTTATTGTGATGATTGCTATGAAATTAATATGAATGAGTATAATTTATAAACAGTAATTGGTCATTGTACTACCAATGTACCAAACAGTTTTAAGTATGAGTAAAGTTAAGCCCTACTCCCAACGCAAAATGGGGTTTTTACGTTCGATCGTTATGTCTGTGGCATCCTAGCACCGAAACCGTTGAACCGATTTTGATATCTTTTTTATTTTAAATAAAAAAAATATCTATATATAGGGTAGCAGAAATAATACGCGGCAATACAAACAACAGCGATTTAACAACAATAACTAAGACACAGGAGTTTGCATACTACCTTCATACAATAAATATCAGTTTATACGTAAAAAACAACATGTTATAACTCACATATTACGTTTATTGCTTTTCAAAATATTCTCCTTTGCATTTCAAACATTTTTTCATGCGATAGAACCATTTTTTAAAACATGAGGGCCACAGATCTGAAGGCATGTTATCTACGTGCTGATTGACGCTATCAATTCCTCTTCGGAGTTGGTAAAAGGGAAACCTCTCATCAAATGTTTGATTTTGGGGAAAATACAGAAATCACAGGGTAGGGGCTACGGGCAGGATTGGTAACGAGTTGTACTTTTTCGGAAACTAAAAATGACTTTGTTTTGTTGGCTGTGTGTGAAGAAGCGTTGTCATGATGCAGGACAACTCGGCTTTTTGGTCGTCTTTCGCGAACTTTTTGTAACATCCTGAGTAAACAAATGGTAGAATACCACTCGGAATTAACACTCTTGTGATCTTCAAGTGGAATTGTGCAGATGAGACCCGTGGCAAAGAAGAAAAACCCGATCATTTTCAAACACCCATTCACAAAATGCTGTTTTTTCTCGGGTTCAAAACAATAAATCCACGTTTCGTCTCCTGTGACAATGTCCTAAACAGCATTAGAATGTCCGTGGTCGTAGTTCAGTAGCAACTGTGCGCACCATTCCATGCGAGCTCGCTTCTGCTCCGCTCAGTTGATGAGGGATCCAACAACAACAAAGTTTCCGAACTTTTAATTCTTTGGCTCATACCAATCCCTAATAGCCCTCGAATTGTCTCATAGGTAATCCGCGGGTTTTGTTCAATTGACCGCTTAGCAGTAGCCACATTATTTTCGTTGACGGCAGTTGAAGGCCGCCCTCCACGAAATTCGTCATGTAAATAAACCCGACTTCTCTCTAATTCAACAAACCATCCCCTCACGGTGCTCAACAAGGTGCCTTTCTCCCAAAAGCATTCTGAAGACAAGCTGCAGTCTTGCACGGAGAGAGAACTTTTAAAATCATAAAAAATCATCGCCCTAAAATCTATTCGACTTATTTCTATTTTCGTTGCGTACGTAGTAGAACTTTGAAGTTGTAATAAAAAACAATTGACTTCCCGCCATTTTTTTTATTGAATGATGAAAGTTGCAACGTTTTAAAAAATATAACATTCAAAATTCAAATAAACTTTTAGTGTGCCCCATATATATACCCTAGACAGATTTAGATGAAACTTGGCATAATCGAAGTCCCAAGAGTAATTATAGGATAGGTTTTATACCAGGAGATGTCTCCGAAAGCAATGTTGGTTAATTTATATTAAATTCAGCATGTTTGTAGCTTATGGGATGAGAAAGATTATTGGATAGTTTCCGTCCAATCTTCTTCCGAAGCGAAGGGAGCGCAATTTCTATTGTAACTCCTTAAAATCTCTACGGTAGTAACTCTCTGTTACCGACTTTGCTGGAAATGAGTACACAGACTCAACACAGAAAGAGGAGGCTAGGGCTAGACTACTTTTTATAGCGAAAGACGCTTGAACGCTTTAAATAGGGGATGAAAGTTTGTCATCGTCAAAGATAAAATTATGAAAATTTGTAGTTGTCCACTCGATAAGAAAATATTTATTTCTATCTATTTTTTTTATTTCACCGTGTGATGAAGCCTATGTTAGCAATATTTTATACTATACCTAGTCTAGCCATAAATTCTGTTACAAAGTGTTGTGTACATAGGAAAGAAACTTCAAATATTTGTTTTAATGACATTTTTATTCAAATAGAGCCCCCTGGGCTTTATACAGGATTCCAAACGCTACGGCTAATCGTCTATACTTTTACGTAGGACATCTACAAGGTAGTTGGCTACTGCTTTTTCAAGGAATAACTTGAGAGATTCCAAATTGTGGTGGCTTTTAGAGGAGGCCATGTTCTCCAAGACAGACCACAATTTGTAGTCCAAATCTGGGAGGTTATCGGCGAGCCAGGCTAGGGTGGTGCGCGCCTTGTGACCGGGAGCAGTCTTGTTGGAAGGTCCACTGAATGTTGTGCAAAAGTGTATCGCTTAAAGATTTAACGACGTCATTTAGGGCGGTTTCTTGGTAAATTTGGCAGAAGTTTTCACACCTTTTTCACAGAAACGAAGTTTGGTAACCCCGGACACCCCCTACCAAACCATAACTGATGCGGGGTGGTGACCTCGCTGGACTCTTACGACAACTTGAGTGGCTTCTTTACAGCTATGGGTGTAAACACGGTCATTTTGTGTGTTGATATGCTCTTCGATGATGAAAATTTTCTCGTCAGTGAACAGAATGTTCCTGTGTTTCCCGTCTGAGTATCGAGCGAACAGCTTTTTTGATCTTTCGACCCACTTTGCCATCAAAACACCATTGAAGGGACGTCCAGTATATCGTCGATAAACTCCAAGTTCAAGGTCACCTTTGACTATGCGTCGTAAAGTTATGTTATTTGTGAGGGACGTAAATGATACGACATTGCTACCGAGTTAAGACTGATTTTATTATTCTTCTACCCACACTACAATATTATATGACGTGCGTGACAGAGTTCTAGAATTAATTTTCATTTCAAGGGAAAAAATCTTTTGTTCCCTTAAAGGATTTCGGCGAATTCAGGCTCGCACTGCATTTACGGCCTGTGTGGTTCGCGCGATACGAGGAAGACCCGATCTTTTGTGGTCCTCGACAGAAGAATGATCAACAAACCTGTTAATGGTGCCCAGCTTTTGGAGGGTCTTAAAAATCATGGAAGGCTCCATTCCTACCTTATGTAGTGCAATCACGGCAATTCTATTTAACTCCCCACTCCAATTTAAAATATTAAATTTCCCGCCAAATTAAGATTTTTCCTTACCAACTAACTCTTCGTAATTGAAATAAAATTGTATTGTTCCAAATTAAAAATTCAAAATCAGGAAATAAATGCTTTTAAAATTGTAACAGAATTTAAGGCTTGTGTAGTTACATTAGCAAGGAACTAGTATTGTATCGCCATGATCGTTATCTCTAGCATCTTCCACTGTATAGCAGAGGTACTCGCGCGGCCATCGATGTTAAGTGGATATTCAGTCCACGGACTTCCATGGTCACATGGAAACACCACATGAGTTCGGTGACCGGTACCAGACTAAATTTCGGCGGTGTCGCGGCGGCACTGTACATACTTCAGTCGAATGCGATGCCGCGGCTACTGTGAGGACTAGGACATTCCTTATATGTTGTAATGTTGTACGTGTGGAAGTTTTTGAAGATGTTTGTTGTTCCTTCACGTGGTAACCGTTGAGCGGATACTACTCTTTGATAAAGTGTGTAATAACTGAAGAGGCCTAAAGAAATCAAAATGCAACTATACCTCTGCAAGACATTCAAGACAAGACAGGTTACTCAAGAAAACGGACTGTAATATATTTTGTTTCATTAACTTATACTCCATCTTATCAATCTCAACTCAATTAGTTGAAAGCAGTCAAAGAGTGTTATTTAAAAGGTTTGTGTGTCGTTTCCAGATTACCGTCGACAAGAATGAGTGCGAGCCACTGGGACTGGTCGCTGGCCCTGGCCGACGGCCTGCTGTCTGAGGAAGAATGCTCCATGCTGCTCGAAGTTGATCTGTTCAAACACGATGACGGTACGTCGCACGGAGATAGGTTGGCTTTATATAATACAACCGGGGATTATGTTTTAAACTGTGTAGGGAGCACACCATGCGTTTGAAACGCACAATAACTTAATGTCGCTCAGGGACAATTAAATTGGTAAAATAAGATTGGAAATGGCTCCAGTACTAACATACAAAAGTACCAATGTTCGTCCTTAGTATTGAGAAGGTGAGGACTAGTAGGTGCCCTGACTTCCACAAACATACACAATCCATATTTATCACAATACATCAGTAGAAACTGCATTCTAATTTGATTCGCTTTTTCTAATATTATCTCGCACAAGCGCACCGCACAAAGAGACTAGATAGATTATTTAAAACCGTGTTCTCGGAACTTTTCAAAAAATTCGTTTCTATATGTATGAATACGATCCGACAAGGTCATTTTTCGTCAGCGTGGAAATATTGTGCAACAATACTTTATACGTGTATCCTGCACCCACGTCTATGCCACGCCCACTCACTATTGGATCAATTTGAAGGATGGCATTTCGATGCGAGGCGTTCGTAGTCCGAAGGCTCTATTGTGGTGGCAGCAGTTGTACGTTATTACAGCGTGACATTGTTTATAGCGCAACGTTGCTATCGGTATGCGAGGAGTGGACGTGTAATTGTTTAAATATGAACCACACAGATCTGTGCCAGTATTATATGTATGTATGTACTTGTTCTTTAAATGTTGCTTTATTTTAACCTTATACAGTTCATAAAAATTATTTTGCTAATTTTTATAGCGATATGCCGTCCGTGACTGTAGCCGATTAGCCGATTAGTCGGTTGTGAAGAGGTAGACTAATCGACCGACTTATTTATAATATTTCGATTACTAGGAATTATTTTGGATTCAAAATTATTTTAGAAATGAGTGTTGGGTTTGATATTTTAAAACGTACAAGACCGAACACCTAATAAAAAAAGTAACCCTGCTAATACTGTAAATGCGAAAGCATGAGTGAGCTTGGCTGGCCGTTCGCTGCTTCTTCATGCAAAAACGATTGAACTGATCTGAAAGAAATTACGTACAGATATATGAAAGTGAGGAACAACACATACACTAATTTTATCGAGGCACCAACCGGCGAAGCTGCGGGCAGGCACTAGTATATTTATTAAATAATACTCCACCCTATGTTATAATATAATACCGGACAATAATTGGTATAATACGTTCTAAGCTTGCGGCAAGTTTATGTTGAGTACAGCGTAGCGAAGTAGGCTCCTCAGGAACGAGAGACCGGTGCTCATTAGCGAGCCACAGCCAACCGCGGCGTCAAGCTCGTGTTGCCGCATTGTATTCGAACTGATAGCCAAAAATTACAAACCGCCTCAAATAGTTGTCAGTCGTGTATAGTTTTTATATTGAATCAAACTAATACGATTATATTATTCTTTTTGATCATTTAAAGTAAAAATATAATTAAAATAACTGACTAATATCATTGTCAACGTAGTCCTAGCCACACGCAGGCACTAATATAATAATACTTGTTGTCAGGTGTCGCTCAGGAATACATGTAACTTGTCGCATAGAGTACTAGCTTTCCAATTAAACAGAATTATCAAAATAGGTCCACTCAAACAAGTCAACTCCTAGTTCAAAATGTATAAATTTATGTTACTAGTCGATACAAGGTAATACGTTCAGGATTGGCTCCAGAGAAGGGAACTTCTCAACGGTTAACAATACAGTTATGAAATGACGTGTGTTTCTTTGTGTAACGGATCAGTAATTAATTGAAGCTTGTGTTTTTTTATAAACCTTGTTTTATAAGTAAAATTGCAATTCTGCATCAATTAAGAATTTGCTGTGAATACTTGCCGACGAACTGGCCTACTCGGTTGCTAGTTGGCCGGAATGTAAACAACTTTTAATGTCAGGATTTAGGCGGAGCGGCAGCAACCACTCGGAGACGACGCCACATACAGCTGGTAGGACGGTATGTATGTGTTGTAATACTATCGTCGTCGGTGGCGGCGTTAGCTGATTTCTTAGAATTCATTTTGGAATTAAGTACTTTGATAAATGGTTATGTTTAATAAGTCACCACCTATGAAGATATTAAAGTCGGCAGGTTATATTACGCTTTGTTTTAATGTCTTACACCGAATAATACATATATAGTTTGTTTACGTCATTCGCACAAGTGTTGTAAACCATCTTTGTGACAAGCAATACTTTAAGAATTACAAAACTCTTGTATTGCGGCATTGATAATTTGTTACGGCACAAGATATTATTTGTCATCCAACCCAAACGTTGGAAATATAGTATATGTAGATGGAAAAAATGAATTACAAGAAGGTGTTCGAATTGACGTTGAAACATTATACTATAAATTAAAGTTTAAGTTGAAAACGCTGATTTAATGGCTGTATCCGACATGTGTTCTATTTTAGAGATGAATTTATCTCAGTTATGATGTGGCAGCTCGCGGACTCGTCCACCAGCCCCCCGCAGATCGACCTCAAGTGTCATAATGATGAGGTTAATAAAGTGGACATGTTATCCTATTGATAAGTGTAGTTTTCAGAAGTTTCCATCAGCGTAATGCAAAATCTGTTTTTACTGGCTACCTACAAACCCAGAACCTATATCGTTTTATGTTGATATTGACACTAGTCTAGTAACTGCTGTAGGGGTGCGCCACAGACAGGACCTCCCGTTCCAGAGTTGAATTGTTAGAATAATAAAGAAGCTCTTATAGCGTAACTAGCTGTACCCAGCGCGCGTTGCTACGCATCATCCGTAATCGATATTATTTTAGATCGTAACCGATATATTTTTATATAATAATAAATATCTTTGGACAACTCACACACGGCCATCTGACCCCAAACTAAGCGTTAGCTTGTACTATGGTGACCAGACAACTGATAAACACACATATATATTTTTAAATACATATATAGATATTTACACCCTCATAGATTAAGTGGAGTGTGCGCGGAATTACCTCATACATGTTTAAATTGTATTGGGCGCGGCTGCTGAGACATTGAGCATTTATTAGGTGACTGAAGTTATAGTTATCGTAAGTGTTCTCGTTTAGGGCAGTGTTAAGGTTTGTAAAGGCCTTTACTGTCATCTGCTGCCTGTTGGCCTGTTATTTTGTATTCTAATAACATTAGACAAACTCCTCGCTGATATAATCCCTAGAAATTTCTCGAAATCAGAACCCCTGACCGCTTCCCATCATGCGGTTATTTAAACACGATAGCGTTATCTTTGTCATCATTTTAAAGTAAAATAAGTAAGTGTGATGCCGGGTGGTTGCCAAGCCGGCGCGGCGGGTGTGTCTCCGCGGCGCGCTGCTCGCCGCCCGATTGGTCGACACAAATAGTTGATATCGAGCACGTGACGTGAGTTGTTCAACAACATATTTGTCTCCAGCTAATCGGCCCCTTGCCCATGTTTTCAGATGTGTCTCCAAGTATTTTCCACTCGTTATCTTGTTTCGAATGGCAATATAATCTATCTGCAAGTTGTTTGTGTCGCTCTTCGATCATAACATGTTCAATACGAAGGATGCCATGTTTATTCCGCGGAGTTGGCTACTGCGCATGTTTTTTGTTTTGTCTCGGTTCATCATACTAAACTAGCTAAATTAGCGATTGCTTGTTAAATTAATTCAATTAAAAAAAAACTGAGAAAAAGTTTGAACGTAAGATATTTTGTATGGTCGTCTGTGTGGGTTATTTTTGTGTATAAGTGATAGACTGGGCAGAACTAAATGAATTTTTGTATATTTCAAACCGACTTCAGTAGTCCTTAAACGTCACTAAATCATCTTGCATTTCCATAACGATAGTAATTATTTTCAATTCAGAGAAAATCCACATTTTTTTAAAACAAACAATGCAAAGTATCAGTACCGCGGGTTTAGTGGTTGTAAGTTCTATGCCTTGTAATATAAACACTCCCAAATAGGAATAACTATTAACTACAATTAAAAACAAGGAAGACTAAGAGTATTTTTCTAAGCATCTAATGAAAGTGTTGGCTAGGAAACATCGAGAGCGGACCGGCATCCTCTGTCCTCCTCTGTCGAACAGCTGTGTCGCCTGGCCTGGGACAGAGACTAGTTCGAGGAACTACCAACCATGTAGAAGGACAAAGTTATCTAGTAGCTTTAGTTGTTCATACAAAATAATAGATAGGAGCGCTCTGATCAAGGGAATTCAGTTCCTGGGCCTGTAAATACACTTACATATTTTCGAAAATGAAATCAGGATGAATAATTTAGTGCATTTGGATAATAAATGTTTGTAGTCACTGAAACCATAGCGGTGCCTCCTATCTGTATTTCGTAACACAAACAATTTATGAACCAATAATTGGAGTCACTTGAAATGTTTCATACTAAACGGAGGCCGAATATGTACATATTAATGTACTGAGCCTCCACAACGTCCTTAATTAAATTTTATTTTGATGTCATTTGAGTACGATCAAGTGGGAACTTATTTGACGTGTAAAAAAAACTTTCTTCAGAATGGTCTATCACCGTGACAAAGTGTCAGTAATTTAACTGTACATTAATTTGATGTGGCCCGCGCTAATATCCTTATAACATGTGGCCGTAAAGGTTGCCGACCCGTGACGTAAAATTTAGTGGTCTGTAACACTACATGTGCACCGAGTCTATAGGAACCAGAAAGAACATATTTGAAGGTCTAAAACTGGTTGCTAGGTCCAGAACTGGTGAGTGTGATTAAAAATAGATTGTCGTTCACATAAACAGCGCAGCGAGGCGATAAATACACAATAAAAATCATTGTTGTGACACTCGCGGAGATTTAGGTATCGCGACATCTGGCCGCTCAAACTTTGACGTAACATCGCGCGACAGATATGGTCCGTATATATATTGACGTCTTGCCTGTCCCCGTTGTATTTAGTCCCGTCACTTATCTAAGCTCATTACCTTGAAGATTCTCGGATATATTCGAGCAAATTGTGCTGTATTCATTAAATAACGCTCCGTATCGCCCGGCGTCGGCCTCAGCGCTCCTCCGTTGTATTTTGAAGTGCACAATGTGTTGTTATAAAATGAATGGGATGTGTGACCTGTGCAGGGATTTTCAACTGTCCCTTATACAACGTAAGGTTTTTATATTGATTTGATATTCTGATTTCTGCGTGTTTCGGGATGATTCGAGATGCGATTGCATGCATGCATTTCAGAAAATAATTTTGTCGACAGATGTATTTAAATCGTTCCCCGCCACCGCCCCCAAGATGGAGTCCCCGGCCTTCCACCTGCAGGACGAGTCGGGCGCCAGCCTGTACCCGCCCTCCCCGCCCGAGGCCAAGCCGACCCGCGCGGAGCTGGCCGGCGACCTTCTGCAACAGCTAGACAATCAATGCAAACAAGGTAAGCTCCACTTAGATAAACTTGCTTTTTACATTCAATAAGTTGGCGCTCGACTACGATCCCACCGGTGTGTATTAACACACGCTAACTTAGTAAAAACCTAAAATAAAATAAAATAAATAAACCTGTTCACTCTTGACTCGAAGACTTGACTCGTTAACATTTTAATCGAAGGGGAACCCCAAATGTAAGAAAAGCGAAAGCCATATTCATTTCTTTTATTGTTTTTATTTTATTTAAACGCCAACGTATTGAGCAGCTATTATAACGATGAAGAAAATTACTAGGGAAGAAGATAGGCACATACAATTTTAAGGTGTGAGAACTAAATTAAATGAAAGACCTTTTTTTTAACGTGTGGAAAGACCCTTGCCTCTTCCATCCGGCCACGGGAAGCTGGATAGGTATGTGGGACTCGAACCAAGTAAAATCGCACGGTGTCGATGCCTACCGCTTTGGTGCCGGGACTGTGTGCTATTCTCGCTCCACTGTCCCGGCGCGGCGGCCGCTACCCCGGCGGCTCCGGCACGGCTCGCTCTCTAGCCCCTCTCCACAGAGAGGTTGGAGCGACCAGTGGGTTGGCCCGTCGCCCTTCCATTTCACACTTGGGTAAAGGCGTGCTGGAAACTGGCGCGCCTTTTAACCCGGGCCATTCCGTCGGACGACGAATTCACGTATCCGTC
>DWJZ01003341.1:0-17279 GCA_018249125.1 Asbolis capucinus
CTAACCCCTTTCCCATTTTCTATAAGTTAAGCAACTCGCTTATCGTTGGTGTAGTAATATAAAGCCGATGACAGATAGGTATTGTCTATCGAGACTTTAAGCTTTATCATAGATTTGTTTTTCTTAAATATACTATATTTTGTTATTAACTTCATATTTGATGTAGGAACGTTTTATTATTAAATTTTGACTTTCTTTAAGTGAGCTTTTTGATTCCTGAGACGATATAAATCCATTTAAAATTTCGAAAGATAATATTTTGTATAAATATGTATTAGAAATACATTTACTTCAAAATTGAAATATTACACACACTACCATACATTTGAACCACGATGACGTTTGGCAATTTCAGTATTGTCAATGAAGATTTATTCTTAAGCTAATGGTCAAGAAAGAATTAATAACTTATTCACTTTCTACATTGTAAGTCAAATAAACACCCAACAATAAGGCAATAATTGTATTCCCATTTTTCCATCCGTAATGAAAACAATGTTTCTATTTGTATCGTCTAAAATATTCATTAAAGTCGACATAGAATTAACAATTCTCATCTTAGACGGTTCCAGGAATGGTGGAGAGCGTATGACGGAATATTGTAATAAATAAATCGCATTTAACGAAACAAAGCATTCGTAATTCGCCCTGGAAGATCTCGTTAGAGTCTTAATGAATCTATTGAGAGTTCCCGGAGCGAAGTCGAGCGAAAGAAAGAGAGGAAGGTTAAACACTAATAATTCGTGCTGGGGCCCACGTCGGGTATTACCACAGACTATACGACAGAAATAGTCTTACGGGGCGTATGAAGGATGAGATATATCCTCAAGAGTCTGTTGATGATGCTGATTTGGCGATGATCACCTGCCATCAGGTGACCCATCTACCTGGTTGCCTGTATAGAATAGAAAACAAACAAGATCTAGATTGTTCCTACCGACTAATGACCACGTGATATAGTATTAAATGCATTCTCCATATGTTAAATAAAGTGGATCGAACTGCTAGGCTCGGTCTTCTTTTACAATGTGAGGAGTTGAGATCGTAACCGTACTGGACAAACGCGGAAACAATACGGAAAATATGTATTTTTTTATTGTTTTTTTTTGTTATAAATATTTACTCGTAAAACACACCTCACATAAAAATATATAGAAGATCAATACATAAAGGCAATACATAAGTACATATGTGTTATTGAATTTAAGGCCCTTAATCGTATCTTTTCGTAGAAAAAAGTAAAGAAAGAAAGAAATTTTGTTGCAATATACTACTGTGATTGCTTGCACTGTAATATCATAGCGCCGCGTCCATTGAGTCAACAAAAAGTCAAAGGCGCGCTTACATTTTCATACGATATTTACGTAAGTCTGAGAAATTTAATAGTCATTCACATGTGTACTAATACTTATGTGAATTAATTATTAAATATACTCCTCAGAATACATTTTACCTTAAAATATATCTTTTACATAAAATAAAAATACAAAGGATAAATTAATGCAAATCGACAAATAGTATGGGGGTATACATACCTACATATATATCGTGGTCAAAGCACATCTCTACGTGCAGTTTCGGCGTCTATTGTATATGTCAACTTATCCATATTTTTCATGTCTTTACATATGTAATAGAAAAAAATATTCAATATACTATGATCATATATATTTAGTATACAGATTGAGATACAGAGTGGACGGACCCTAATGCCGGCTTTCACATCGATTTTTGCTACAAATTGTTGTCGAATGCGATTGCGGGAATATTATGAAGAAATGATATGATGTTGGTTGAATAGCTTTCAAAGCTTTGTCAAATAACTCGGTCTTTTAATATTAATATTTTTTGTTACTTTCACTTTACAATGCTATACAAATTAAATTTAGTACTGTAATAACTAAATATTATTATTAAGCAGGATTATTTTTGTAAAAGTAAAAACGAATCAAAACAAATTATAATAGTCCATAAAAAAGCGAGCAACCCCAGTTAGTGTTCAAAGGGCATTGGCTTAGTAAAATTATTTCTTTTACTTCTTCATTTATTACAACTGAGTTCGTGTAACACTATGTCTCAGCGTGCCTTATTAGAAATATATGTTTATTTTTATTAAAACATTTAACAAACAATCAAAATAATCGAGAATTACTTATATGTTGCTTTAAAAAAAATCAAAACCACTTTGTGATTCAAAGTGATTTTACTTCCCCTCCCGTCTGTGTACCAACAGATATCTTCAAAATCCTTTAAAACGACATTACACGTGTATTGAGGCTAAAATGAGGCTGAGGAGAAAATTAAATAGAGGAATATTTTCCAAGGAACACTCTAGAATAATCTTATTAGGGAACAAATTATATTTAGGTAGAGCGAGTGTCGCGGTGTCGGCGTAAACTAATTGCATTTAGAGCGATAGAGCGATAGAGCTCTGAGACGAGGCGATGCTAATGGACGGTATTAATTAACACGGGTGTCTCAGATCTGAACCGCCGGGAAATGTACATCTAAAAGGCAGGAACAACCTCTGTTATTGAGGTCTTACCGAGGGTATGTAATGGCAAAGAACAGGCAAGAATATACATCTAAAAGGCAGGAACAACCTCTGTTATTCAGGTCTCACAGAGGCTAGGTAATGCCAAAGAACAGGTAAGAATGTATATCTAAAAGGCAGGAACAACCTCTGTTATTGAGGTCTTACTGAAGCTAAGTAAAGGCAAAGAACAGGCAGGAACTTGAGATCTCACTAAGCCTAAGGAAAGGGTTCCTTTCAGCAAAAGTCATATTTTTGGAAGCCTTATTGAAGGCAGGCAAAGGCTATGGCCTATGCCAAAAAAAATCTCTGTTATCGAGACTCATTGAAACTGGATATAGGTTCCCAAAGGCAGGAACAATATCTGTCAATAAAGTCTATAAGGCTAGCTTAAGGCTTCTAAAGGCAGGAATAATCATTAATGCTTGACATCGATTCCACCTGAAGGTAAGTGACGATTATGTGTAAGATGCTGGGTGCAACTTAGTAAATGTCTATTTACTCTTCTATTGAAGACTTTCACATCATATGTAGGCGGTAACACGCATATATTATATACTAGGTCCCGCACGTGGCTTCGCGGATAAAAAGCTTCATGAAAAGTAGTCTATGTGTCATTGCAGACAAAAAACAATCGCTGTGCCAAAATATATTAAAATCCGTTTGGTAGTTTTTGTGTGAAAGAGTAACAAACATCCATCCATCCTCATAAACTTTCGCACTTATACTATTAGTAGGATGTACTCATACATTATTATTATTTATACATTTACAAACTCAAACATTCGTATTAGGATTGTCTCTGGCAACATGGACGCTCTACACCATAACATACATACATAAATATAGGTACACCTTAAAGCCGTCTCAAATCTTGAAAAAGTTTCGGAACCGTTAACGTATTTTAACATGAAGCACTTTTTCTTTGCCATCAAAACTCCACAAAAATATAGGTCTTCTTAAGCAAAATTGAAAATAACGTTCAACACGTCGTTTGAAAACGAATAACTATAAAGATGTCGTATTGTGGTGTCGGAGCACACTTGTTACACCGCAGATGGTCTATAAATGTCACAAAGTTACAACAGTTACAGAAGTTGGTGACACACAGTGAAGTTATGAGTTTTAAGTTTAGTTAAACGATGTTTTGAAGCATGGCCCGGCGCGGCGGCGTCTTGATCGTAACTGATCGGTAGAGTTAATAGAGTATGATACGAGTGCGTTCAAAGAGGATCGGTGAATCGCCAGTGGCAATTTTTGAAGTTAAAACTATTTTGGGAGCATTAGACATTTTTTGAGATCGAAAAAAATCATTGATTTCGCGAGAATGTTACCGTACCGACACCTAACTAACGCCATCTATAAAGCATTCGGGGAACTATAAATAAATATCTCAGGTAAGTTTTCACACGCATGTGGCCACATCCCAAAGTAAGCTAACATAAATAATTTCTTCTATAGATATTTTTATTAACCGAGACACAGAACAAACATTCCTGCTTATCGTAGAAAAGTTTGGTCTGGGTGTGGATCGAACCCACGAACTCCGGCGTAGCAGTGACGTTCACTAACCACTAGGCCAACAGGTCAATCGAATGTTGAATGTTGGCATTTTTTGAAATGGGAAAAAACCATAGGTCTAGAAGTGCTATGAGCTAATAGAAAAAATACAGTATAATTGAGAACCTTCTTCAAATTTTTAAAGGCGGCTAATAAAATAAAATAACAGGACTCATATTACCATAACACATACATCATTGGATATATCAATATCTCCTGCTGAATAATTTAAAAGAAAACGAGCACCTTTGACCTAACCTGAACGAGTTTACTATCGGAAAATCGGAAAGAATCCCGCACTCGCTTTTCACTTCAAAGGAACCCTCTTTTGCACTTAGTGAAAATATTTGAATCTAGTCATCGTGTAAGTACGGGGTCCAGACCAGTGGTTCTCAAAGTTGTCCTTTGACCTCGGGGTTACACGAGAGATAGAATAGGATTTAGGTTGAAAAAAAAATAGTCACTAGTTGATCCAGGAAGATTTATTCAATTTTGAAGTAAGAAATGAAGAAGAAGATACCAGAGAAACAAAATGTGGAACGAAATGACTGGGCTTTGCCATAAAGCCTGTTTATACACTCTTAAATAAATCAATTAAATAAGACATAATTACATTTTGTACAACCTTTTATTTACCTTACAGTATATGTTTGTGTATAATTATGTTATTTATATTTTTATGACAAACATGACCTAACACTACGTTCAGGATTGGCTCCAGACAAGGGGACTCCTTAACGGTTAATAATACATTTAGAAAATTTTGTGTATTTCAATAAATTATGAAAATTTTGTGATTTTAAATATATTTAATAAACCTTGTTTCAATCATTTGAACAGACTGTATTTCGGTAAAAACGGTCGTTTATTTTTTTTAAATATTAATACCTTGATGTTTTTGCACTTAGAAGTTAACATTATAATTTTCAGATCTTTCCAGAGAAAAAGTTTGGGAACCACTGGGCCAGAGTTTCAAAAGAAGCTCCCGATATCTGGTGAATTTATATAGAAAAGATGTTATCAAAGACGATGATATTATTTTTACTATACAAATTTTAGTTGAATGTTCTAACTCCGCTCTCCAGCAACATACGATAGCCGTTAGCGATTGGCTCAAACTAAGTCGGCTCGTTTTATATTAAAAATCACAGAAATCATTATGGTTTCTATAAATTCAATTATTTTCTCTGTGTATTGAAATAACCTTCATCCCTCCTTACACCCACCTACAGGTCGAAATTTTAAAAACGCTAGAACTATTTATTCTTATTAGGGTCTGCTCGCGACTTCGCCACCATGCTGTGTTATATAGGTGTTTTCAAATTTCTCACCAATTGTCATCATATTCCATACAGTTTACATAAAGTTTACACTAAAACGTTACTTTAGAATTTTTCTATCTACTAGTGAAAACCGCATGAAATTCATGAATTAGATTCATCATGAACAGACAGAAACGGTGAGGGAAATTTTTTTATAATATGTATTGACCATATACCATGAATTTTGGCCTCAGTATAAATAACAATTTAAAATAAATAACTTTCATGAAAAATGTTTCGCCTATGTATCTTCACAAGCTCTATTCGGTGTATCCGTAATTCAGCCGTGAAAACGTTACAGACAGGCAGACAGAGTTAAAAAGTTTTAATAATATTAGTAGGGATTTTCTTTTAACTGAGGATTCTATGTTATTCTTCACAAGGGGCCCCCAGCGGTTAGTTTTGCATGGTATGTTGATAAGGAGTAGTTGATGTTGTTTGAAATTATAATCTATCCCTGTACCAAATTTCGATCGGATCCGTTTAGTAATTTTTACGTTTTTACAATCATCCGTCCACCCTTACTAAATTTTACAGAACATATTTTTTAATAATCCCAATTCCGCCTGTATATAATGTAGGTTTCTTCAAGATAAAGGCGAATAACATTCTTCTAAGTTAATGCGCTTTACGCAGTCTTATATGACTAAATCACTACTTACCATCTGCATTGTAATCAAGCCTTAAACTATAATATGTAACAAACACATATTCATATATAAACATACGTTTCAACTCGAGCAAGAAAATGCAATATATGCCATTTTTTCACACACAAACAAACAAAATTTTAACATACTGCTGAAGAAACATAACTAAGTCTAATATCCGGCCAACTCATTCAAAATATTACTCTAAATTCAAGTGAAGCAACTGTCTAATAGTTGACAGAACACGCCCCAGTTTCACTACCACCAATTTAATATCGTTTCAAATTGGCAAAATAATAAAGTGGCATGTCACATGCAGGAAATCCAATCACGGATGTTATGGGACTGTAATTAAATATTAAGCCGCCTGTGATGCTGCTTCCTACATTGTTCATTTATTGTGACAGTTTCTGATAAGCTACTTTTAAAATCATAAATGCCGTTCTTATAAAGGAGATTAATTTTGATTACACTCATTAAATACTACTAAGAAAATAAATGCGAAAATTTATGAGGATGAATAGATAGATTTTGTTACTTACTCCTTCATGCAAAATCTACTGAACCGATCAGGATGAAATTTTACACAGAGATAGATTATAGTCTGGAATAAAACAAAGGCTACTTTTAATAAATAAATATTTTTGGGCAACTCACACACGGCCACCTGACCCCAAACTAAGTGTCAGCTTGTACTATGGTGATCAGACAACTGATAAAAATACATACATATATATGTATTTTGAAATTTAACTCCAGAAGCACAGAACAAACATTCCAGGTCATCACAGAAAAGTTTGACCTTGGTGGAAATCGAACCCA
The DNA here is from genome assembly GCA_018249125.1 of Asbolis capucinus. Lineage (NCBI taxonomy): Eukaryota > Metazoa > Arthropoda > Insecta > Lepidoptera > Hesperiidae > Asbolis > Asbolis capucinus. The sequence goes on from DWJZ01003341.1 coordinate 6,888, forward strand.
CAACCTTCGCTGTAGCAGTTCACTAACCACTAGACCAACTAGCCCGTCGATTTTGATTAGAGCAATCCTACTAATATTATAAATCCAAATTTTATAAGGATGGACAGATGGATGTTTGTTACTTTCACGCAAAAACTACTGAACTGATTAGAATGCAATTTAACATAAAGATGGATTTCAGTGAGGAATAACATAGTTTACTTTTTTTATCTAAGATAAGTTAATACGACCCCAACTGGCGGTGATGCTGAAGCCTTCGATGGCAAAGCACTAACTTAGTTTCAACGTACCTACCACGCGTGCAACGCCGCTGACGAAAAAATTTTTCTGATACACTCTTCTTTTAAAAAATAAAATAAACAAATAAAATAAAAATCATTTATGTCGATCTTATAAAAGAATAAATAATGTTGATTTGGTTAACTAATTTATATGGAGTATGTTATATGTTATGCAAGTTTTCTCGTAACTAGTACATATTTTTGTGTCCATAACACTTATAACATGTAATATAACGGTTCAATAATAAAACTGTGACGCGTATTTCTAATTTAAAACCATGGGTATTACCAGTTAATTATCATTCGTTTCAGTAGGGGAAAATATCGTGAGGAAACTTGCACCCCTGAAATCTCCCCACAAAGTTGTGTGAAAGATGTGAAGTCTATCAATCCGCACTTGGCCAGCGTGGTGGACTATGGCCTGTACCCCTCACATAGTAACAGAAAATGAGCCCAATAGTGGGATAATTGTGGATTGCAATGAAAAACCTGTCAAGAAACTTTGCATAACGTAACCCTTAACGATTTATAAATTGAGTAGGTTTACCTAACAGTTAAGCTAGTATGTTAACTGTAGTTTAGTTAACCGGTGGAGCGACGTAGTTCACGAAGTTTAACTAATAATTTAACTATGAAATTATATTGATCTCACGCGTCAATGGAAGTTAATATTAAAAGTTATCGTACTACTTCATCACTCCAGTCTATAACTATCCCACTTCCAAGTCTAGTCTGACAGTGGGAGAGGTTTATGGAGAAAACTCAGGAGTCCGGGTGTCCTTACGACATTTTCTTTCACCGTAGCAAGATAATCAAGCTTATGAATTGGAGGTGCGCGCAGGATTTGAACTTAGGACCTCCTGTTCAAGAGACCAATGTTCAAACCACTGGGCTATCACCGCGCTGTAATACTCAACTAAGTTAAACACGGAATCAATATTACTTGCTGGCTGGCTGTTACTACTGAGTACAAATTTTCCCTCATAACTGAGGAGGTAGCACTGCATCTCACTTCTTCCGTCGAGGCAAGTTAAGCCATCAGTTCTTACTATAGTCAAGGGTAAAAAGTGATATAATAAAAAAATAAAAAACTTGATTGTGACATATAATTGGTATGTTTTTGTCAATTTCTCAAATACAAACATGCTTTTTGACAAATTCTTCAATACTAATAAAAACATCATATGATATATGTACATACGATGAGCTACAACAACTACGGCAAGCTAGAGCAGCTACGATAAGCTACAACAGCTACAATAGCTACGATGAGCTACAACAACTACGTCAAGTCACAACATTTAAAGTGATCTAAGTGCGCGGCAGACAGTTGCACCAAACTCGTCGCAGCGAGCCGCAAATTGAGCTGTATTATTTGAGTTATGGCCCCGTACCGAATCAACAAAACGGTGAACTTGTTAACGAACCCCTGATTACGTTTGTAGTTCTATTGCTGCTGATTCGGCAGCGGATTAGACGCTAATTAATATGGTTATCACAACAGAAACGTGTCAAAATAAATACACTCACACACTCCTTCTAGTATCCCCTGGCGTAAATGGAAATAGAGTACAAATTACAGCGTCACCGCGGAACAAATATTTATATGACAAAAAAAAATTGAGTTGATATAAAAATGTCGTGCTTGCAGGAACCTCAACTCTTGGAGTTCTTTTTAGTGTGGAAAAAAATACCGTTTTATAACCAAGTTTGTTTCTAATTAAATAGGTTTCTTCTGTATCTTAGTACAGCGTTGTTTATAATACTTGTTTTTATTATTCATAATAACGTAGCAAATAGAAATCGCCTCCGCATTCCTTCGGCAGAACCAATTACCAGAAAAAGTAGTAATTGTGACATAACTGTAATAGTCAGATATATGTTTGGTATTGCAGACTTATTTGTTGATATTAATGTCCTCCATTATTAATAATTTCCACAACGTACGCGATAAATGGTTTTTTTTTTTTGAAATTTTGATACGAGTACATTCGGTTACATTATCGAAGTTTTAATACGGACGTTTTTGAAAATATTTTATAACTACGTTCATCCAAGATAATCTAGGATACTAATGAGACAAAATTTTTTTAATCAGCCTACTTGTTACGTTATTCACCTAGAACAAATCTTTTCCTACATAATAATAGAATAGAAAATACTATATCAGTGGGTTTTTTGTTTTTAAAATATTAAACGCTTAACATAAACTTATACGGCATACAATTTAATAACACATAATATTCAACAGTACCGTGCTCTATTTAACTACCTCGAACATACGTACGTACACATTAGTTCCACCGCATAATTTGTAGGTAGGATTGGACTATAGGAAATTACTATTGTACCTATAAATACTCGCTTCGTATGGATTAGAATTGTCTTTAATTACAGGCTACACGTTAAGTATAACTACGCCAATTCTATTCGTTTTATTGAAGCCCTTTGTAACCGAATTACGCTTCAAAGGACCCAGCGGGGGAGCTACTTTGTTCTTAGGAATATTGTATCAATTTGATTGGTTTTAGATAATACGCGTCTTTGTTTTTTTATCAATAAGGCCCTTACTTTAGTCCACTAGTAAGCAAGGATATCTCCTCGTTACTGAGGAAGATTGGTGGAGAGGTTAATAGCCTTTATTTGAGGGGTCTAGGCCACAATCACGTGCGGGCTAAGCGCAGATTGTTAGACTTCGAGAACTTTATGGAGAATTCTCTGTAATCCAGGTTACTTGAAATGTTTTCCTTTGCTGAAGCAAGTGAAAATTAACTGGTGCTCCTAGTATTTGAACTAAGGACCGACCATGAGAGAGAAAGAGAGAGAGAAATATAAAAATAGTACTGCAATGCCGCCTATCCTAGTAATTACAATTAAGGTCATGTTAATTTTGAATTAGTATTGTGAATATCAAACTGGCTATAGAAATAAGACAGACGGTCATTGAATAACAATTCTAGATCCTCACTCCTGAGGAGGAATTTGGGATTTTATGTTGTGAATATGTCCGCATTGATCATCCCCTCATATTTTGGATTTTAAAAATGTTATTAATATTAATTTTCTTTTTAAATTAATAAATTATTTATAGTTTTTATTCAACGATGATGCAATTCTATACTTACTTTCCCATTTAAACTTCTGCAAACCTTTTTTCGTGTTTTTACGTTTTTCCGTATTCTAATATATCTGTACTGATTTGCATCAAAATCAATTTAGTGGTGTAACAGGCAGACAGAGATATTTTTAGATATGTATTTTGTCAAACTAAATAAATTATTAGCTAGAGGAAATACGATCTTTTTGATCCAACTATTTTTCGGAATATTCTATACGGCATTAAACACGGGGTTACTGTAAATTTATATTATAATGTATGTATGTATACTTCCCTTTGGCCTAGTAAGTCCACTTTGCCCGATTCTGGAACGATTCCCAGGTTTAATCCCGGCTGGTCAGATACCTATTGATACGATAAATAAATACTTGATATGATACAACTAACCGTTTACTAAAACCAATGTTTTGCCCGCGTCTTCTCTCGCATTATAAGTACATTGATAAATCCATATGTTATTCCAGACTATAATCTATCTCTGCACCAAATTCCATCCAGATCGGTTCAGTCGTTTTTACGTGAAAGACTAACAAACATCCATTCATCCATTCTACAATATCTCTCATACTACATTTTGAAAGTTAAATTGTAAAGAAATATGAAACCTTTTTAATTCTTAAACGGAAAAAAGACCTTGTAGTTGAAAGTGCATAATTTATATAATTTAAACTTTAAAAGAAACATTTAGTGATATTTCTTCGTAATCGTACAACGTGATTAAAGCGGGAGAACAGGAGATAGAGACGGTATTAAACAAGGATAATCTTTTATTTCTTTTCGCAAACTCTTTCTTTATTCACAGTTAAATAGACTAGTACCTGGTATACTAGTACTAGTACCTGTACCGCCATCTACAGTCAAATATTAATACTAATCTCAATAGATGCTATGAAATAAATTAGTTATATATTCAATTTATCATTATCAGTAAGAGAGATCGAAATAAAAAGTCATCAAGGCAGCAGTTTCAATATTTCCAAAAACTACAAAAATTAAAAACTTTTTTGATGCCTTGACCCAAAAAAATCTTAACTTCCAACATTCAAAATAATTAAAGATGTCCTTTCTAGAACCAGAATATATATACTAGATATGTTGACCTAAAAACATCTTAACTTCCAACTTTAAAAATAACTAAACATATTCTTTCTAGAACCTGAATATGACACAAAAACACACACAAGCTCACAAACGTGCACAAGTCCACAAAGAGATACACAAAAATTACTTCTACAGTAAAAATTGTTTGTACAATTTTTATCACAAAAGTCCTTCATTTGACAATTAAACAACTTCATTTCACAATTAAACAAACTATAAACACTCTTGAGATTTAAATCCGCGATGTCACCTGACAGGTTTAATCTAGACAACATGGCAATCGTTTTTACCCGTTCGTTTTAACCCCTCTGCTGCTATCTCTCACTTATACAAACGGAAACGATAAAGGAATCGCGAATTTTAAGGGTGATTTGTGACTATGCGTTAGTAACGCGGCAATTTTGTGTTACAAATTATGTGTTGTTTTGTTATTGGAAGGAGATATGTAGGTAGGTTATAGATAGGATATGGTTATTCTTTAAAAATCTATATTTTCTGTGAAAGAAAGCAGATCTTTTTCTTTTTGTCTCTAACTATCTTTTAGTCCTACCATTTCCGATGTTTCTGTCATCCTTCTCAAAGCGGTCACTGGGATCCGTTGGTGTCATTAACCTCATCTGTTTCTACAAGGTAATCCTTATTTTTTTCTTTGCTATTCTCTTTTTCAAGAGGAAGATCTATGACTTCCATTCAGGTAATACCATGGTCAAATACTTAGTGTTACACTTAACTCGATACACATGGGGAGTGGCGATTTCTTACTTTTAGGCAACTCGTCTTCTCATTTGCCGTAGGTTTAGAAATTATACATTTTCTGTAACAACAAAAACAACGGAAAAATTCAAGGAGAAACAATAATGATTAAATTATTTTGTATTTCTTGGGAATTTTTTGTTATTTCGTAATTGAGCTACGTTGCAGTTTGCATTGTACGAAACTGTACGAAAAATTCTAATGTGATTTAGAAGCCTTTTTTCAGCGTTTTTGTTTCATTTATCTGCGTTTTATTCGCTCGTCTGTTACGCCCCTTATACTCTTAGTGGCAATACATTGTTAGCGTGTCACACACATATCCGTTTTATCCTCGTGTTAAACAGAAATAATTAGCACAATAAAGGGGAAATAAACCTTTCCGCGGGAAACAGAATCACACGATGTAAATTATAAATAGTACTGGCGTAATTATAGCCCGGAGAACTGTTCTAGTTTTGACACACACAGAACAAGAACATAAGATACTTACTTATATTAGGTCCTTGTTGGTTTATTTCACATCTGAAACAAAATACATTTTATTGAATATATTATGTAGGGGTAAAAGTGTTACGGAAAGGGGGTAATAAACTCCATTCTAACATTTTATTAGTAAGCCAATATTATAATCATATTCTATTTTCTGCAAGAAATTATTTATACTTAAATATTATTTGTAAGGAGTAATAGTTTGATTTTTACGTTGGTCTTTAGAACGGGAGGTCTTGGGGTCAAATCCTGCTGCCTGCTCTAATATACAGTGTGTTGTATATGTGTGTAAAGTTCGGTTACTTTTCAGGTTGAAGGAATTATTATAAAGCTATAAGTGTTCGAAGTGTTTTTAATTGTGTTACTTTATTGACATTTAGTCATACTTCTGTGATGTATGCCAAACTGAAAGTTTTTAAAACTGGCCACTTTCTAACATTATATTAAAATAACAAGTGTTTAAATTTTGAAAATAGAATTCTTTGCTAACATTATTTAATATATACGAGTTTTGTAAAAATAATATTAATAATAAAAAGTTTATCCTGTCCGATCCTTCTATTATAATAAATTTGAAAGTTTGTAAGAATGGATGTTTGTATGTTCGGACATAGGATGTTCTGTTTTATGGAAAAACCTGCTAAAAAGATCTGAACGATAATTCTATTCCGAAGATAGATTGTTATATGGAATACACATAGTAATTTTTATAAACATACAACCCCACGCCACTACAGGTCCCAGTCTTTTTACATCTCCTAAAATACAAACGTATATTTTTCGTAACAGAAAAAAAATGTCTTCAACCCATTGATGGTGCACTGAACACGAGTCTCTCCTCATGCCGAGGAGACCTACAGCATCCACCACGCTGCTCCAATGTGGATTGGTGAAAGGGTTAGTGACCAACCCAAATGTCGGAAGTTTTTATGCCGTCCAAAGATTGATATCTAAGAAAAAGATTATAGCATAGTATTTCCATAAGGCCAGAGTTAATTCCAGTATTCCCTCGGATTCATTACAGGCACGCGGGCACGAGAGGGCGGCACAGCGTCGGGTCGTCGCCGCAAAAGTGAACAATTTTCTGATACTAATCTGACATGAAAATGATTACTTCTGCGACAAGGCATTTATATTTCCATTTGTCATACGTTAACTCGCTATACTATGTTTGTCGGCTGATGGTATTAATTATGCTGTGTTACGGGTACTCACGATATGTTTTTTGTGCCGATTTTTTCACCCAGTTGCATGGTTCAGTTGCATGGACCCCTTTTTCTAAAGGAAATTTCTCTTTCAATTGGTGTGTATTTTTAATATATGTTGCTTTGTACTGAGTGGATCAATTTTGATCATTCTTTGGTTTTCCAAAAGCTGGTGCTTGTCATGTGGTTCCATTTCGTGCGCCATCTGACGAGTAGTTTTTGAGTTATCCTTAATAATGTACATATATTAAATTGGCTACGACTATATTATGAAGTCATGACATATCTTTTTCATTTACTAAATCATTAATTTTATTTTCTTACTTTGTCTAAATCATTTGAAGTCGGTTTTTATATGATAAAAAAGTGCTCAATAATTTGTGGTCTTGATTTTGGGTGTTTGTAATTTATAATTTTTGGGTCTAAACTGTATTCAAATTAAGAGTTGAAACACGTAAAACTGTAAACTTTTAAACCCTGTTAGGGCTTTTTTTGGAAAAAAAGTAGTTATGATTTTCCCAAGCTCCATTCTACCTCTCCACCAAGTTTCTTCAAACTCGGTTCAGTAGTTTAGGTGTAATTAGATAATACACAGAATTACTTCCGCATTTATAATATTGAGTAAGGAAAATGTTCACCACCGAAATCGTTACAATAATACAAAATGGTATTTGGTTTAATTACAATCTTTATGATACCAATTGGATCGCCGGGATGCCAGTGGGTACCGTAAAATGGCGGCAAAACAGGAATATGGGCTTAAAAACCATTGCGGCGGCTTAAGCACTCCAAGCCCCACATAAAACTGTAAAGGATAACCGGATAGGCACTAATTTTTAAGCATTTATACCGCATATAGCCTTTGCTTAAAATTAACACGAAGTTACCGTTGCAAAAGCCAGGCTTAACGGTTTGAAACTTTCCCGAACAGGAAGTCCTACAGGCTCACACTTCTAATTTTAAAATACTCACTGGTCTAGTAGTTAGTGTACCTGACTGCTAGGCCGGAGGTCATGGATTCGATCCCAGAATAATCTTTTCTGTGTTAAGGAATGTTTGTACTTTGGATGTAGCAAAAACACCGAAATTATATTTGTTTTTATAAATATATGAGTATGTTTATTAGTAGACTGATCACCATAGTACAAGCTAATGCTTAGTTTGGGATCAGATGGCCGTGTGTGAGTTATGAGTTATCCTGAGATATTTGTTTATTTAATAATGTTAAATCATCATCTCAACCCATCACGGCCCAATATTAAGCACGATCTCTCTCTGAATGAGACGGTTAAGACCATAGTCCACCACGCTGGCCAAGTGCAGATTGGCACACTCTTTTGAGTTTTGCAAACTCCCCGGCATGCAGGTTTCCTCACGACGTTTTCCTTCACCTACAGCCCAAAATGCTGGACAGATTTAGACTTATACATACATATGTTGTCGTTCAATTTGTCAAAATTGTGGTAGTGGCGTAGGTTATGAAAAAAGGTGTGGTAAGGTTTGTTTTTTTTCTTATCTTAGCAATATGGATATCAAATGAAAAATCGTGAAAAGATCATTTCAAATAAATACATGACATATAACGTTTATACTTATTACTATTGTAACATAAATTGTTAAAGTGCGTACAAATTATTGTATGTATGTCGCTTTCGAGTTTATTGTTTATATCACTTTTTAATATTTTATCTTTTTAATTTAATAGTGTCCACCCGTGGCTTCACTTGATAAAAATTAGTTTGTGTTATTCCAGACTATTATCTATCTCTGTGGCAAAATTTATTCAGATCCGTTTAGTGGTTTTTGCGTGAAAGAGAAACAAATTATCATCTATTGACCCATTTTTCTAGTTGTTTGATTTCGAACAGCTTGATTTCTGTCGTCACTAACGACACCTTGATTTGCTAACCCCATGTTGAGTTTTGTATTCTATGGCGACCCACAAAACTGAAAACGAATATAAGAAACTATTTGAATAACTTAAAATTCCTTACCTAGCAAATGTGCCCTGAAATGCACGATATCCCGTAGCGTGACTTCCTCATTGCGGTACATGATCTGGAAGGCACGGGAGGCCGCCAGCCCTCCAACCAGCGATGCGTTGGCGGCCGGACGACCAGTGCGCGCGGCGCCATTGCCACTCGACACCGAGGCCTCGATGTGAACCGGGACCTTAGGCGACACGCGGAGGCCCACGCGCACTTGGTACAGCCTGGAGTGAGAAAATAACTTTCTAGAGTGCATAGTAATCAAATAATTATTCAAATAAAACTAATACAAAAAATCGTCTTTTCAAAATTTTCCTTAAAATATGAAAGAACTAACAATTACTGGATCGTGCAAGTTCTGTTGAGGTGCAAAGAATTATGTATCAAAATTCGATATGTTGTAGAGATATGCGGGTACAAACAAACATACCTACATACATAAATTACGATACATAGAATTTGCGATTTTTCTTTATTTCTAATAATATCACGAATTCAGTCTACTCATTCATTTCATGTATGTATTTACGATAATCTTATGAACGTCATTTATTTGAATCTAGCATCGTTTCGGAAAGGTGCCATAATAACGTGGAGAGGAAACGGCGAAGGAAATACTCAGCACATCTTTTCAATAATACATTGAATAATAATACAAAATTATTACAAAGAATAAACTCGAGTGGAACCGGATGCGGATGTATATTATTTCCAAGCATCATTGTCATTAATATATTCATTGATACTATAAGACCCCTCTTCTATGAGTCAGGATTTAATTTGCTTTTTAAATATTTCGATAGATAAGTCAAGAATGGACTTTGGCACTTTGTTGTAAAATTTTACACTGAGCCCCACAAAAGATCGCCGCACCTAACATAAGCGAAATGAGTTCATATCGTCCACACACCTTACTATTGAATACATAACCTTTTTTGCAGTCGGTTAAAAATTCCTTTAATTACATTGACAAGAAATAAAATAACTGTATCATCAATTTGGTTAAATTTAATCTAATACGTTATACAAGGGACAAATCTAAAACTACTAAAAACGGTTAAATTATTAGATTATGCGCACTAGCTTTCAAAAGAGTGAATAGGCATTTACTAAGTTAGTGAACCCAACATCTTAGACATCATCACCACTTTCCATCAGGTGGGTTCGATGTCAAGCATTAACTTATTCTAAATCAAAAAAAAAAATTAAATATCGTTAAAAAGTTGTAAGGTAATACCCATAAAATAGGTGTACTCGAATTAAGATCGTTCACCCCTTTACAAGCTTTTATTTAACCTATTTCTATGTTAGTATATTTGTTTGTTACGGGTCAAATCTTGCAAGCTTAATTAGACCCACTTCCTCTTACACTACAGAAAAAAAGAACATTTATTTGCACAAACACACAGCACAGTTATATCATAAGAAACAATACACAAAACACTTAATAAAAAAAA
>DWJZ01003342.1:0-17277 GCA_018249125.1 Asbolis capucinus
AAAATTAATAATTTAATCATATTTAGTATTTATAAGGATGAATAATAATAATATTTTAATTTCAATGTAAATATAAATTGTCAAAGGGCATCTATTTTTCTGGAATATTTGTAACGAGACGTGTTGCATGTGTGTAGGTCTCCAGAAGTACAGCGCGAGCGTGGTGCGCGGGTACAGCGGGGGCTGCGCGCGGCGGCTGTGCGCGGGCGCGGCGCTGGCGGGCGGCGCGCGCGTCACGCTGCTGGACGAGCCCAGCGCGGGCGTGGACGTGGCCGCACGCCGCCGCGTATGGGCCGCCGTGCGCCGCGCGCAGCGTTCGCACCGCTCGCTGCTCATCAGCTCGCACAGGTAACACACACACATATATAGGACACTATTATATTTCAGACATTTAGTGATGTTAATTTGTATACTTCTTCTTTCTAGATTCAAATACGCATGCCGAGTAATATGGATATTAAATTACATCCCAAAAAGATATAGAGATTATGTTCTTCAACGAAGTCAGCAGGAAAGTCTTCTGTGTTGTCCGAACTTCGTAACTTTCTTTCTACAGCCACTAATATTGCGCTTACTCATTCCCTACTCTTTCCGATTCTTGACTATGCCGACGCCTGCTATCTAGACGTAACACAGGAGCAAGGGCCGTTTTAGGATTTCTTTGCCAATGTCTATCCGACGCGCTCAATCAATAGACACCTGCAAATCAGTAACGAAATCCTACTTTCTCTGCATAATTTCTAGACTATTTCCCTTTGACCGGCCCTTAATACTTTCTCTAGTATATATTATAGTATCTATATATTATATCAAACACTCGTACACCTCTGCTCGTTTTTCTCAACCTGTTACGTATTCTAAATATGTATCTGTACACGCGTTATTATTTGTCAATCCAGTCGCTAATAAAACATCAGGCAGTAAAGACGTATATTTCTTTTACCCACCGACCCGGCAGGCCATCCACAATCAAATAGCTTCTATTACAAAAACACAACCCATACAGTCCTTTTCCCAAAGGTTACCTGGAAGAAATCGCATCTTAAGCGATAAGGCTGCCTTTTGTACCTGGTATTTTGTAAACATGTTGTTCCTGGTTATTTCTATTGGTGTACAATAATGAGTTTTTGTTGTAGTTGTTCTTCTGAATGGTACTGTCGTGGCGTACCTGGCGTCATGGCTGAGGGGCGGTGGTATCATAAACAGACTTTTCAGATTGTTTGTTTTTTTAATAGTATTAATTGAACAAATCGATTACAGATTAAGGGTGTTGAAATTGTTTTTACAAACACGTCTTTAATGCCCGAGTTAAATATGCCAAATATTATTATAATGTTTCGTCACAACAATATAATACTTTTTTTTACAATTTTGATAAAATGTTTATTAATTTATTCTGTCATTTGCCAAGTACCAGAGCTCTTTTACTAGCTCACCTCCCTTCCTCCGCACCCGCTTGTCCCCCTCCACACCGTTGAAACTTTTCCAACAATACATATCCAGCAAGATAACAACACACCGTTCTTACTGACTGAATGTATGTCTCCTCAGCATGGAGGAGATGGAGGCGCTGTGCGGGCGCATCGCGATCATGTCTCGCGGGCGAGTGCGTGCGCTGGGCGCGGCAGCCTCGTTGCGCGCCGCGCACGCCGCCGGACACGCCGTGCTCGTCAAGCTACGCGCGCAGTCGCTCGGAGACGGTACGACACACCACCAAAGGACATAAACTGGACAGATTAAGTCACACCTGAACTAAACCAGACTTACGATCAAGGCCTTGAGAGAAATGCGCCTTTTCTGTTAGCGTTCACGCCAAACGCTAGTTTAAAAACATATGGCAATGACATTTATTGGGGAAATACAACAGACACAGACAGTATGTTTGTGTATACTCGGTGTAAATTCGATGTGGAATATTTACCATATAAAGTTTCCAAAATTGTATGGTAAAAATTCTAAATCGATTTTGCACCGAGTAATATATACAAAGATAGGCGATATAAAATACATAGATAGGCCTTACTAGATTAAGACTGGACCAGACCAAAGAAAATTAACCAATCCATTCTAGTTTGTTAAGATCAATTCCGATGTGCATTGTATTAAAATTAATTTAACTTTCCATATTTCGCTAATTCGACGCCAATAATGCGGTGATATATCAACTGAATCGTCAATAAAGTCGTTGAATGATAACGTATTTCAGTGACAGACTCTGCCAAGGGTCTGCAGGTGCAGGAGCTCAAGTCCGCCTTCCACCAGGTCTTCAACTGTACACTCAAGGACGAACATACGGTATGCATATAATACTATTTAATATTAAGAATATTAAAAATGAGAGAGTTTGTGACGACGAATGGATGTATGGATATCTGTTTGTTACTCCTTCACGCTAAAACTACTAAACGGACCTGAATGAAATTTGGCACAGAGATAGATTATAGTCTGGAGTAATACAGCGGCTGCTTCTATCAATATAACGACACCGTGGGAAGGAATGTCGTATAAACCATTTAACAAAAATCAGTTATGAATGCAGTCTTATTCAGAATATTTCGCTCTATTGATTGGTCTGTGTGACGCTTTCAAAATCACAAAAAAAAATGGTTTATACGGCCCAGATGACTTCACCCCTAAACAGAGTTTTTCTTGAAATGTATGGTGTATCAACCAAAAAAAAAATTGTTTAACACCGACTTATATGTTTCGACCTAATAAAATGTAAAAACACAAATAATTATGGGGTGTATGAATCATTTTTAAAAACAATAGGTCGTAAATCCACGCTAACTTCTAAACAAAGATACTGACAATAAAATAAGGTTTCTATAGCACGGAACATAAAAAACTAACCTATTAATTGATATTGTTGTTTTTTTATGCTCAATAAGCAGAATGTGAAGCCGCGGGCGGAAACAAGTACAATAAAATTTAGAATGTTAACGTCATTACTGTAATTTTCATTACCTAACCACATTTTCAATTATAAAATATATTTTCAGACGATGCTTCATTACCACATCAACGAGTCGATAAGCTACAGCACGCTGTTCGGAGCGCTGGAGGGACTGCGGCGGGACTTCCCCGAGCTGGTGGAGGACTACTCCGTGACCGAGACCACCCTCGAGGAAGTGTTCCTCTCCTTCGCTAAGGAGGCCCAGGCCGCTGTGTAGCCCAGCTGTGGAATGGCTGCGGCAACACCTGTAGTTTGTCAGGTTATATACAAACTATGATTTTGTTCAGAGTATATTTTTTGTGGCCCAGCTGTGGGACATGGCTATTACATACTATTAAACAGTACTGGAATCGAACAAAGTAACCACGATTTTGAATCTAATGACAGGTTTAGGATTTTTTGTAAAAATTAAAAAACCTTATTGATTTATTACGTTATATGCAAATGAATATATGAAAACAACAGCTTAAGTTTAGCACTTGTTGTAAATCAGAATAAGACAATTGAACGGTCCTGTGGTCCTGCGAAGCGCGGGGCCGCGGGTTCGATTCCCTGCTCATACATTAACGTGACAGATGAACGTATGTTTTTGAGTATGAATGGAACCGTTTTTTTATTATTATTGTGTATGGAATGAGTGTCTGTGGTCGCTATAGGAAAAGAGCCCAATGATATACCAAAGATACTACATTCCTGTAAATTATAAGCAATAGATTCTATACATAAACAGAAATTGGGCACATTTTTTGTTATGAAATGTAACAAATATTAAAATTAATATATCTTGTATGTTTAGCACGTTTGACATTAACTTTTACACTAAAATAAATTATCGTTTTGAAGCACAATTTTCACAATTATTTTCGTATTAAATCTTGATGTAAAAAGTATTATTGTAATATAAATTATGTTAATGTAACATTAAGCTAGGGCACAACTTAGGCTTTGCTCACACCAACATAATGTATCCCCGCACGTGTCGACGTGACACCGCGATATGCTAATAAAGTTCGTTTTTGCTGTATTTGTAATATTCATGTATAGTATTAGAAAAATTATATTGCGGATGTATATTAAAGAGCGCGCCTTGCTGTTAACTTACCAGAAACGGCTATATTATCTTACTAGCCTATGGCCAAACAGATATAAAATATATCTTTTTAAATAAAACATAGATCCATTGCAAACCGCATTCAAATTGGATAAGCTGTTTTCAAAATTAGCGTGCACAAGGGCACAGATAAACAGACGATAACTAAAAATATTTGTTCTGGATTCTATTCCTCACTAGAAAATTAGTAATAGTTAAAAATATCTTAATGTACACACAGACAGCGATTATTAACAGATTTATTGATAAGAGATTATGTGTTAATAAGAGATGCTAAAAGCATCGAAATTTCCATGATTCGATTCAAAATTGCGTCTTGTCATTGATTGCTATGGATTTATTATAAGGATTAGTAAAGGTTGTTTTGTCAGACAAAAATCGCTCTATGTAATAGTCTAGTAAGGTATTTAGTCGTTGTCGATAATGAACCGGTTGTTGAGAGATGATAACGCCACAAGTAGATGTGTCAGTTCATTTCTTGAACTGTTTTCTATGTATTTAAGGATCAGTTAGTGTCCAGATTGTTACGATATGATCAAACGAACGTTGAACAAGCCCCGAGAGGGCACCGCCTCGCTGTGATATATAATGTAAACTTGGTAGCTTAAAACTGTGAAATTCCTGCTATATACTTTAGAATTCCTGTTATACACTTCGAAATTTTTGTATTTCCGTCAAATATAACTAAATTCTGCCGACTGATACTTTATGTGTACTCTGTATTATGGTAATCCGTAAAGCCTGTGCAGATAACTTGGTAAGTAACATTGAGATACTACGTATTAATGTATTGGAGTAGCTACCCCATATTATTACTGATATGTTCCGATGCTTGGAAGTGATTTCCATGCACTGCATAGAGACGTCCTTTAGTCGCTTGTTATCTATTGAAGGCGTGTGACTTCCTACAAATGAATGTGTTAATAACATTAAAATGCCTCATTGTGATGAACTAATGCAATAGTAATGTACGCAACACGCTAATATTTAAAGGAATAAGTTTTCGACGGTAAATAACAAGATTTAATCAGTTAAAAAATAGATATGAACAATTGTCATCCGCCATGTCTATTTCACTTGCAACTGTCCCAACGTGTAGTACTTTTAGCGCTGCAGTTTTGAATCGTACAATAAATGGCATACTTTTATTGTCCGGCATATTTATCCCTTGTAATTAGAAAAAATGGTATACGCTGAGTGTAGCTTCTCTCGTAGTTTAGTACTTAGTATCTCAACGAAAAATAATTACTGTTTTTGTCTGTTCTTTGTTAGTTAGGTACGTACAGAATCTCGTAAAAAATATAAGTCATTCATGTGATATTTATTGCATTCATTCTATAATTTTAGTATTTTTAATCTATTTTACCCTGTAGTTATATTATTATGCAAATCTAAATGTGATCCACTTCACCCGTATTAAAAAGCTTTATGGAAGAAGTTGCCTAATGGTACCTGATTTAGACTGATCCAATCCCCACGAATTTAATGTGAAAGTGGAATATTTTATGAACAATGGCTTTATTGGCTCGTGGCCAGAGGTTTACAGAATTCTAATGCCGAACAGTCCCAAGGAGGGTGGGTGATCACTAGTAGGAAAAATTTCTTCAACGCTTCCGTGCCTCGAAGGGGACGTTAAACGGGGAAGCTGTCAATCGCAGGTGTTATTAGTTTGTATAGTGATAGTTGTTGAGACTAAAGCTATGAGTGGCATAAAATCTTCCAATTATGGTTGGCCATGTACCCTTCTACAACCTGCACCAGACACGGTGGAGTGGTTATAGGCCTCCTAGGTTACCTATGCCCTCTATTTGACATCTTTAATGGGCTAAAGAACCCAAAATTGATAAAAGACAGGATTTCCCGTAAGACAAGATGGGGTTTTTTACTGTTAGTATGTTGTACATTCCTAAATAAATCATATTTTAACGTCTTCATCATCACATAACTTATGATATATTTTTAATTTACCATATATTTTATTGCCAAAGTATTAAGCACTATAGCTGTTGTATGTAAGATTTCTTAATTTTGTTACATTTAGAACTTCAGCAGCTCTTATATTATCATAAAAGTTAATCTGTGAACTATCTTATAATATTCTTGATATATATTTCACGAATTTTTGATGATATATTCTACTTTTAAAAATTATATATTATACAAAATAGTGATACTGATATTCTTTGTACTTATTTGTTATAATTTCCTACTGTACATGCTGATGTTTAATATTTTAGTGTCTAATAAATATAATCTGAATGTCGCAAGGGGTTTGTTTTGATATTCATTTTCATTATATTGTATTTTGTACACAAACAATTCAAATATTCTATATAAATTTTGTAGAAATAAAACATCATGCACAGTGTATCACATCATTTTAATAGGGCAACATTGAACTACCTTGAAGAGTTAATTCTAATTAAAGTTCACTTTTATAGGAATGTTCATATAACTGTCTGAAACTGGAATGAACATTTTAATGACGCTAACATTACAATTTAATCCACCGTTGTATTGATTCACTGATATGGTAATCTCTTATATTATTTTCACAATGATGCAATTTTGCCAGTTTTTATAATGCTATACAAACATTAACTTAACTAAAGAGGAAATGTCATGCACAGCATTAAACATATTTTCATCTTATTATTCTAAAACTTTGGTTTATAAATAGCAATATAAATATTGTTATTACTTTTCTGCTTCCCTTTGATTCACACAGGTTTTGAGACATTAAATACCACTTGTTGTGGGTTGGCGTTAGGAACCTCATTACTGTCTAATGGTGACTATTTAATGATAACATATCACAATACATGCAAATCATGCTACTTGTTAAATGATTGCAGTATAATTTAACTGAAATATATATTTTATGTATTAAAATAAATTATTTCTGGCAGCACAGAGAACTAAAAATGGCACATTTTAAATCATATAAATTATTTTGCACACTCAATTACAAATACAGATTTTTTAGAACAAAGTGCTATGTTTAGCTGGGAGTAAGAAAGTATTCATGATTGGAAGTTTGTTTCTAATGCATTGGGTGTTTCTTCCAAGGTTGTAAAGAATTTTTGAAGTAAATGTTATACATGACACAATGTTTGTAACCTAACTTTTTATAAAATTTCATTTTATTTTATAGGAAGCAAAATTAGATTTCGCTACTAAGACTAGCCAGATATAAACCATACTGACCTCACTGAAATTAACTTTATTACTACTACAGACATAGAATGCTATTAACATGAAGGTCACAAGAATAACAAAAAAGATGAAGGTCTCAGATAATTGGTTTTTGCATTGTGTTTAATTACATTAACTACATAACAATTCATAAGAAATAAATTATTTAATTAGGTACATTGGGTAAGAAATTTTTACAATAGCTATTTTACATCTGTTTTAAGTAACAGTATTGCTTGCAAGGAAAATAATTACTATGCATAATAATACACTTGCGCCACTTGAGGGCATTGATAATGACAATTTATCATTTAATTTGCTATCCTCTTAAGTCCTATATCAACAAAAGCCTTTTGGACATCCTGAAAAACTTCCTCGGGGCCAACTTCAGCATTCACCTTACGCACAAGCCCCAGATTCTCGTAATAGTCAATAATTGGCATGGTGTCGTTTAAATAGGTGTTGAACCGCTTCATAAGGCTCTCAAGGTTGTCGTCCGAGCGCCCGCTGCCAGCAGCGCCGCGTCCCAGGCATCGTGTCGTGCACAAATCTCTCGAACATTCAAAGAATAACACAAATAAGAGCTTCGTTTTATCAGACATGACGCGCTCCCAGCCTTCCAGGTTGTCCTTGTTCCGTGGAAATCCATCAATCAAAAAACGCGTTTTACCAGACTTCTGCATCGCTTTGTGTAAGAGTGAGCAAGTAACCTCCACAGGTACGATCTCACCGTTCCGGATCTTTTCCTCAATCATCTCTCCGTACTCCGAGCCAGGCCTCTGTCGCTCCTCTCGCAGCAAGTCACCAGCAGATAAATGCACAAAATCAAATTCCTTGGAAATAAAGGAGCACTGAGTACCTTTGCCGGCGCCGGGCGCTCCCAATACAAACACTACTTCGGGCACCATTTTTTTTATTTCAAACGTTAACCGTCTGACTACCTGATTCAACATCAAACGGCAATACTAATTTAATAAGCTTGCACCTATTAGTTTTAAAAAACATGCGCACAGCATCAACCTTGATTGCTGCGATTTTGACGTAAATATTCCAATTGACTGACGTAACCTTTATTGATTGACTTGACGTTTCAAAATCCGGATAGCAAATATTGCCATCACCTAAAATACCCAACGTACGACTATAGTCTGTTTTTCTCATCAGTGCAAATCTTGAAAACAAAACAGTGGATAACAAGGACGTAACTTTGTACAAAACCACCACATTTTTTGTTTAACACCTATTTAACACGCCGATTTTGAGCTGTAACAACTTTATATAAAAGTATGTCTTTTTGGGTCGAAAAACCTCCAGTAATACCATGTACTAGTTAGGCGTTCGTAAGTAAGTGTTGAAATGAAGGCAAGGGGGTGAATGACAACAACAACGAACAATAGTGCAAGCACTACAGTATTTTTCATGATAGAATGTCTCGGCAATTACCAAAAATGGCCTATTCACTCTTAATTGGAAGACACATTGTAATCGGACGGAAACACTGATGCTGGCAACTTATTCCTGTCCTTCGCAGTACGTATGATAAAAGAGGACACAAACCGCGATGTTCGTACTAGCGGAATGGAATGAATGAATTATATTAAATCTTGTAATTTCTGCGCACTCTCTCCAATATGTATCCTGTACAATATTGAGAGGCTGGCAACTCCGCGTCTATGCTCGATACTATGGAGATTGGTTTCAACCAATTTTGGATCACAAATGAGCCTCTTAGCGCGTCTCTCCATTGAATCCAATGCTGATAGATGGCATTTGATAGCACTATATAGCCAATGTATGGTAGCACTACTCCACACAAGATCGAACTTGCGCTTTGTATAGGGTTAAAAGTTGTTGCGGTTTGAAGTACAGTCGCGCTTTTGTTAGAATGCCTCGCTTTCTAGCTGCTGCTTTAGCCTTGGATTCACCCTCTACGCCCAGCAACTGAAGGCGGTCGGTGTATTCACATGGGACTTTCTGGAAAGTAGGAGCTAAGGTAATAGGGCTCCTTTTAGCGGTCAATAGACTTGTATGCGTTTAAATGGCGTTAAAGCTCATAAAATTGGCATCGCCCCAATCGTACACTCTCCGAAGTGTGAGATTTGTACGCTTCATCGTGGCCTTACTTTCGAATTGTATTTCATTCCGCGTAGTAGGCAAGTATCTCTTTATCACTATGCTGTCGTTTGCATATCCATAGATACCGGTCATGATCGTTGATATACAGCAGCAACAGACTGGCAGAAAGAACGAACCCGGCGTAAATTGTCATCAATTCTGATGTGCAGCGATCGACTACTCGGAGAAATCTTTCGTTCGGAAAGTCCTTCACCCAATCGACAATACCAATAGAAATGCCATAGGCTAGAGCTTGTTTAAAAGGCTTGCGTGCCAGACTCTATTATTCGAGAGAAACGGCTAGTACCTCTCCAATTTCCTCACTCCTAACGAATGGCATAAGCTAGGTCCCCAGATGATCGATTTCAGCGAAATCCGTACTGTCGGTCATCGAGATTATGTTCAAAATATGCCGTGAGCCAGGAATTCAGTAGTTTCCATTATCTTGCAGGACAGAGTACGATATGTACGAACTTTTAATTCATACTAGCTTCTGTCAGCGATTTTAGTTGCGTTGTTAATAAAAAGTAGCTATGTATTTATTCCCAGCTACAATCAATAATGCCTGCGTGAAATTCTATTCGGATCTGTTCAGTAGTTTTTGCATGAATGAAGGAGTAACAAATATCCATCCATCCATAACATCCACATTTTAGTCGAACGTAGACTAGCAGTAACTGGGCTACTTACTATTATAATGGATTTTCAAAATAAAATATATTTAGACAAATTAAATGATTTATTTGTATATTACGTAACTTATTATTATATAACTTAACAGTAACATATGAAACAAGAGATGTCTTCATGATTTTTGCAGTGGTCACATCTGAAACAAAAACATTCTATGTAAAATATTAGGAGGATATAATCTTTTTTACAAGGTTCTATTTAACTTGCAGTGTAATGTTTGTATATTACCATGTTTGTTAATTGTATAGCACAAATTTTGCAAGTTTAATTAGACCCACTTCCTCTTAAACTACGGAGCTGAAATATGACATAAGCTTTCCGACCTATTGACACAGCAAATTTATGATAAACATGACCTGATAAAATCGATATACTTAACTCACCATAAAAAAAACGCACCACCAAGCCTTGTTTGTCAAGTTTGTAAAACCTAAAAAGAATGGAACGCAAAGTAGAAGAAGTTTTTTAAAAAACCATGTTTGAAAATAAATAACATTATCAGTCCTGTTGAGCTTATGAAACTTCATAATGGCATGTCAGGGAAAATTTATCATCACATTGGAATATACCTACTTCAGCAATACATTGAACTTATAAAATATAATTACGGTGACTTATTCAATATTTGGACATGCCTTTATTGGTAGTAAAAAAATATATTTGACAAGCCTCAATTACAGTGAAGTGTGTACAGCTATAGAACTTTACAGTTGATAAAACAACTTTCTACTATTAGAGTTTTACAAATATTATTGACAAAATAAAAAAGGGTTCTTTTTAAACTTACCTGTTTTTTTTTCTTAAACTAGCCGAAAACATGCGTTTCACACACCTGTAAATAAAATAGAACTTATAGATTTGCTTAACTTATAAATATAGATTATAAAAAAGGAAATACAGTCAGGCCTGTTGAGCTTGTTTGAAACCTTCATAGTGGCATCAGGTCAAAATTTTTTGTCATCATAGTATATAGGATACAACAATTCTAATAAACTATTTCACCAAAAGAAAGCTAAGCCATAAAATATTATTTTTATAAGCATAAAAATAAGTTACCTAAGTAATGAATTATGCATCTTTCTTCCTTCATACATCCCTCTGGAACAGTACAAGCGAATCTGCAAATAAAGAAACCGTTCTAAAACATATGTATGGCATTCATTGTACACTTATATTATTATTAAGGATAAAATTAATCAGAAAAATTTAAGGGTGTCCTCATTACATCAGAACAGGTCTGTGTGAGTCATCATATTAATACACAAGTTGGTAGTTTAGTTTTAAATAACAACTATTTATAGTTGTAACTAAGTAATAATTATGTTAAAAAATAATATGAACTTTGAAAAGAATACAAATACTATACCTTAAAATAATTTCTTTTGCTTCGTCTTGTATCAAAGTAGCAAGTCTAAAACAAAAACAAAACCATTTAATCATGTTTTCTGGTCACACGGTAAATATTGATATACGAAAAAAGAAGCTATCAGTTACATTTAAAATGTCCTCAGAACATCGGAACAGGTCTGTGTTGATTGTTGTTGTTGTTGACATTTAATACGTTTTTGCTTGCTGCTGTTCTTTAAATATTATGATGACACATTTAACTGTGTCTCTTCAGTAAATGAGAGTGTAAATGACTATAATAAAACAAATGGAAATCGCACAGACCATTATGACAGACCATTATGAAATGAACTCATTTACCAAGATTTTTAAACATTCCTGCTCACCTTTTTTCATGTGGAAGCCTCCATTTAACCCCTATAAAGAAAATATCAGGTTAATTATTGTCACAAATTTAAAATTATTAATAACCCAACAAAAACAAGCAATAACAACAAAACAAGCATTTTTAACTCACCTTTTGAATATGCACACTGTGGTGTGACCTAATCCTGAACTCTAGTTTAAAAATTTAAATTAAACAATGCATTTAAAATAGAAAAATTATAATTTAAAAATTAATTACAGTATAATAAAAGATGTCCAGGTTCCAACTACAAATGGATGATAACAAACCTCTCGAGAGAAGGGATCGTAAATATCTTATAATAATTATAATTAAATAAGATATATCGGCATACTGCCCATTATCACAAGACGTTGGTAAATATTAACAATGCATATCCTTCAGGAATATTTTATTGAAAGTTATCGAGTTTCTCGCAGCACTTACAAACTTAATGAGGCGAAAACAAATAGCTTTTCATATGAAAAATAAATATCTATCATATGTAACTGATAAACGTGTATAGTGCGTGAGGCGCTCTCGGTATTGTTACATATATTACAGTATGATTGCATTAGCTACGGCGTTTACAACTTGTCCAAGTATTGACTTAAATCGGGGAGACCCTCCTTCAGTCCTTTCCGTTTTCTCGTTTCCTGCAAGGAAAAATGTAATCCTTAGTAATTGCAACATGACGCAGAAATTAAACTAGACGATTTATTTAAAGTTAATATGTATCGCGCGCGCCGTAGCATACAATACCGGGACATAAGGATAGAGGTCCTATGCAGCGTTTAGACACGCGCGAGCATTGTCTGCTTCCCCGGAGACCACCGCCGTCCGCGCGCGACCGCTCGCCCGCGAGCGAGCGACGCGTTACGGCGTGGTACGTTACGCGGAAGGGCTCAATAGTTTTATGTAATCTTTTGTCAGCACATACATTATTCAGCCAGGTTTAAGAGGTAAGTCATCAAAGATAATGCTACTCACAAGTTATTGGATATTTCACAAATAATAACGCGGAAAAAGATAAAGAGCACAAGAGATCTTCATTGCCAATTAGATTTCAAGATAAATTAAAGCTTATTTTCCATACCTGCACGACGGTGTATGGCTTGGAGCCAGCCTCGCACGGGTCACCAGGCAGCACCTGCCAGTGGTCGAACACGCACTGCGGGAACGCTTGTCCGCCAGTGTTGGAGCGGAGGTCGGCCGTGAAGCCGAACGACTCGTTGACGGGCAGATACGCCTTCACGACGAACATAGGGGTACCGGCCACTTGCGACTCTTCGAACACGTGACCACGCCGTCTGTTCAGTACACCGTAGATACCACCCACTGCTACCTCGGGGCACTGTAAATGCAAAGATAAATCGTATTTTGATGTATCAATTTATTCGCAAAAATAACAAAGCGATATACTATGTGTCCATGAAATCTACTCTGACAAAGACGTTTACGAAAGCGTTATATAAACATATGACCATGAATTGTCTCCTTCAAAAAAACATTTACTTAAACTTCCATTTACATAAACAATGTCACGTTTAAATTAATGCAGTCTAATTAAAACACAACAACATTGTTAGGAAGAATATAAAATAACACTTTTGCAATGGAACTTTTTTATAAAAGGACCATTTCAACTTCTTAATAAAAGGATTATTTCAAACAGGCAAACATGCCACAGAGAGCAAAAATATCTGATCACAAGAAACGTAGGGTTGTCGCCAATATTGGGTATGTTAAAAATTTGGTATGTAACATGTTAGTCCCCCTATTCAGGCAAGGCGTATGGGTTTCATCAATGCCAAAACAAAGAACTGTTAATGTGCCACGTCTCGGAAAGGCGGTCGGGCGTCCGTCACCCGCTCGCTCAGGATAGACGTGGTGGGTCAAGCCATGACAATTCATGCAAAACATGCTAAAGTTAGTATAGGTTTTAATATAGGAAGATTTTAATGGTATTGTTTTTTATTACTATGTCACTTGGCAGAAATGTAAAACAAGATTTGTTTATGGGTGGCATCACTACCATTGTGCTATGAGAGAAATGTTGTGTTATGAATAATATTTAACAATAATATTCAACAAATTAATTATTTTTAAAGATACCTTACCATTATAACATGCAACACATACCTGGATTTCACAAAGATACACTGGCTCCATGAGACGCGGCTGCGCTGTCAGGAGACACGCGTACAGACACCGCCTAGTCGTGGGGATGATCTGACCGCCTCCTCTGTACAACACAAGTAAGGTTGCATTATTAAAATTTATATGCACAAAACCTCATTTCTAATTTTAGTACATAAACAGTACATTAATAGAATAGGGGCTTGGGACTGACCAATATAATTTGGTACATTTTGGACAAATTTTGCAGCAAATAAATTTCAAACAGCGCCGAACCTGTGGATAGCGTCAGTGTGGAGCGTCACATCATAGATGTTGAAGCGCACTCCTCTCAAGTTTTCCTCAGCCATGACACCCTCCTTGGCGGCCCACTGGAATCCAGCCACCACAGAGTCCTTGATCTCGTTGAGGTACTGGACTCCCTTGGAGCAGTCCACCATCATGTTGGGGCCGGTACCCTCGGGGCCGAAACACCAGATCTTACGCGCTTCGGTAACGTCGTAGCCGTACTTCTCGTTCAGGTAACGCGCACGAGTCTTGAACTCGTCACGTGGGTTAACACGGCCCTGGAGACAATAACAATATTTTAAATACGTGTTAAAATTACGCATAAGATATATCTGCCAGTGTTAGGTGTTTAAAGTTGCTGATGTGGATTATAATTTAAAGTCACAGAGAGGCTGTGTGCAACAAATTTCATAACCCACTAGATTATTCTAGGGCTAACTGTTCTAGCAAAACATTAGAACAATAAACTTAACACTTCTATAATAATATCAATGTGCATAATGGTACATACCGCATCAATATCCTCGGGCAGACCATCGGGCATGGGCTGGGCCTTCATGAACAGCCTATTGTGCTTGTTGGGTGACTTGGACAGACACATCTGGTCTGACTCGTCTGCTACCGTCTCGCGGTACGACACCACAGGGTCGGATTTCTTAATTGGAATGCAAGCGTGATCCTCCTCCAAGTCCTGTACACAAAAGACGTGATAATATATAGTTTAAATTTCATACATGAATAAATCCACAAGCTTAATATGTTTACATTAGAATTTAAATATTAGTTAATATTGTAGGTTGGTATTTAATAAAGGAAATTCAATCATTGCAGAAAGGTTTCCAGATAGCTTAGTTCTTGTCACAGTTGCCAGTCGGACAGTGGCTTGAGTTGTAGGTAGAGTGAGTATTAAAATAGCATGTATAGTCAGTATTACATACCTTGAGACAGATCTCAAGATGCAGCTCGCCGGCACCGGCTACGATGTGCTCGCCAGACTCCTCGTTGATGCACTGCACCATAGGGTCTGACTTGGCCAATCGCTTCAAACCCTCCACCAGTTTGGGCAAGTCGGCGGGGTTCTTGGGCTCTACCGCCACACGCACAACTGGTGACACGCTGAACTTCATCACCTGTCGCACACAAATACGTGATCACTTTGTAATTCGGAATAATTAAATCAAACAAACATATTATCTCACACATAAATGATTGCTTAATTTAGAATCCAATGCCCTTACCCTGGGTTTCGCAGGGAGGGATCACTATGAAACTGGTTATAGAATCATGACAGAACAACATCACCTGACAGAAAAATTTACACACAAAAATGTTCCATTCATTAATGGGGTCCTAAATCACTAAGACTTACAACCAATTCCATGATGTATTTACTGTCAGTCCACTTTGACACCTAGAAACTCATGAAGAAGTAGCTAGCAACACTTGGGACTCTCAAAATAACCTCTTATATTCGCTATTTACAAAATCAATTATTAGCAACTATTAACCCAGAATACTGACACAACACCTATTGCTAGCAAATCCGTATTCTTTAGGCTACCGTTTATTAGGGCCTTAAGACTATACATTTATTTAATCAAGAAGTCTTTAATATAATTACTATTCTGGTATTATCTTTCGGTGAAGCCCTGTTTCTTAATCTGATTCTTTATGTAATTTATTTATTCTGCACAACTCAACTAGTTATACCTTCATATTGTGAGCATTCTTGAACGTGGTGATGGTTCCAGTCTTGACAAGAAACTGATCAACTCCGACGAGACCGCAGATGTTGCCACAGGGCACATCTTCAATGGCCTCAACATAACGACCCATCATGAGGATTGTGCGCTGGATGGTCTTCTCATACAGATCCTACAACAACAATGTTCACAATTTTGTTTAGATTAAATATGTTGTTTCGAGCACAATCAAATAATTTTGTTAAATACTTTGTTTCTAGTTAACAAAAACCTTTATATAGAAAATATGTATCGCGCGCGCCGTAGCGTACAATACCGGGACATAAGGATAGAGGTCCTATGCAGCGTTTGGACGCGCGCGAGCATAGTCTGCTTCCCCGAAGACCGCCGCCGTCAGCGCGCGATCACTCGCCCGCAAGCGAGCGACGCGCTACGGCGTGGTACGTTACGCGGAAGGATTCATATGTGAAAAGTACTACACCAAATATTCTGCTTGGTTTTCGCATGTTTTCGTTTTGTTTCCAGCACTTTTAGTGAAACAAAATTACACAATAAAACACCAAAAATCTACATCACAATAGTATCAATAAATATAACATACCTCTTTCTTGCCAGGTTGGAAGTTAGGTCCCATGATGCGAGCCTTCTGTCCGGTGACCACCTTGCCGGAGAATACTCGGCCGAACGCGTAGAAACGACCCTTGTCGGAGGTGGGTACCATCTTGCTCACGTACATCATGAGGGGAGCTTCAGGGTCGCACATCTGGATGCAATCATTAAATTCAACCTCCGTTTGTTCTTGAACATACTTGATATATACTTATGGACGTCAATTTTATCGAGTCTACCAGCACTTCGGGAAGGTTCGGAAAAAGATAAGAAATAACAATGAAACTCAAATTAATATGATAAAATATCATTGCAACATGAACTGTTTTCTATGTAAAATGTATTGTATTCTATGTAAAATGTATTTATAAAAAACTTTAATTGCAGATAAAACTTTAATGGACCACACATACCTTAATACCAATAGCTGCTTCATCATCGTGGGGTCCTTCGTACAACATCTCCATACGGTACTTCTGGGCGACCACAGGCGACGGCAGGTGGATGGCAATCATCTGAAGAAGAGCCTCACCAGCTGGCAGCCAGCTACGCATAACCACCTGTACAGATACATCAAATATTAGTATTAACTTTACTCTAATTAGAAACAAAAAACACTTGTATCCAACTTTGTGACTTGTCAGAATATTCTTGTTAATAGATGAATTATTGAACACTTTAAAAGAAACCGCTGCTTAATTTGCTATCGTAAGTTGATATCTTAAATAGCATAGAA
>DWJZ01003343.1:0-17276 GCA_018249125.1 Asbolis capucinus
GAGTTTGTAAGGCGCGAGCGGTTACAGTACGCTCCTGACGTGCGGTTAACCTTAGATATCGGTCTTCCTGGGCAGTTATAGCCCTAACTCTTCCTGTGCCAGGTCTCCTAGCTACACTTCCAGTCTCCTGATACCGTTCCCAAACATTTAAAATTTCAAAGTCCTTAAATCTACATTTTTAAACCCATAAATGGCTCACTCCTGACTAGGAGGCTCTCCTCATAATTTAAGAAAGCGAGAACATACACCACCACGTTACATCAAAGCGCTCCATATTTTTAGCAAACTTCAAAAAACTTACTAATATTCCGTCTGTATGTTTTGTTCGAAAGCTGGTGATTGTTATGTTAGGTCCCATTATATTTTGAGTGACATATGACGAGTAGTTTTTATATCTTTATATATCCCTTACAACACATATTTCATTGGCTACGAGTACGTTGACAATAATATTCTCAATTTATTTCTTATGGAAGGCATTTGAAGTCGGCTTTTTCTAATCATTTAAAATATTTTTTCCACTTGCGGGTCACCACCTTCCTACCGAAAACGCCAGCTATTGCTAAACTGTGCTAATTTAGGGTAGACGTAATATATCTGACTATACTCGCCTCCTAGACTATAACAGCTTCAATGCCAATGATAACATTATGAAAGCTCACAAGCACTTCAAAACGATCCTTAACACCGTTGTTATGTATTCTGGACCAATCAAAGAATTTTAAGGAACATTATCTCGAGTATTCTGGAACTCCGACACTTATAAATTCTCGAGGCTTGCGAATTAAGACCCGATGCAGGCGTTCGATTATATATCTGCGATCGGCGCAGCGGATGCAATCGGCGGATAAAAGGGGCGTGTAATAACAAAAACAGCGAGGCGAGACTCGTCGCGTATAACAACTTCATCGGCGCTAACAAGCGGTTTGGGTAGAGACGCCATGTGCCCAAACATTAGCTAGACTGTACCAAACATATGGGTTTCCTTTAAGTATTCCTTGAAAATCCGCGTTAGAATTGTAACCATTTCAGCTCACTTGACACTTAGACTGGTATTTTAATTAGTTTCAAACAGCCAACACATAAACACGTTACACAAGGAATCCCTTTCTAAACGAAGTCTTCTGATTTAATTGCAACGCATAGCTTGTTGGCCAGTAATATTATATTCCTCATTGAAATGCAAACATCCAAATATACATATTTAGGTGCACATAATCCTAGGGGAACATTTATCCAGGTTAAAACTGCTATGAAAATTTCCTGGATGTCGTCTATGTGTCGAGTTTCATATTAATCAACGGTTAGCGCGCGAACGAAATCCAAACATGCTCGCAAACTTTTGTACTTATAATAACTGTACGACATAGAAGTGTTGAGTACAATTTGTGTAGAAGAGTTACACTTATTATAATGCAAGTTTTCGACAGTTTGTCCCAACAGCGGATCTGGTGACCCTATTGTAGAACCAGTTCCGGGGACAAGAGTCCATTATCGCCGGCACATATCGAACGGACTCAAAAAACGAACATTACACAGAATTACACTGTATCGGATAAATTCTCAGTTTCCTGTAATAAAAATCCGTCCCGCGTCCAATGTCGTCACGAAAGCTTTCTATTCTTTCACCGTATTTTTAAGGTGCAATTTCATCAACGGCGACTAACAGCAAACGATAGCGACATAGAGCAATGACATAACAGTACAGAGCCTTGGGACAAATGCCTTTTCTGTTGTCATTTTCTAGGGGCACAGACCAGACAAAATTGTTTTGCAAAGTTTTTAAGTTTTGTTGTATGCATTTTATAATTTTAACGATATTATTGTGGCCTATATCACGAAGTTGAAATAAATATATATATTTTTTTTTCATCAATATATATATATATATATATAATTGCTTATTATAAAAAAAAATATTTCTTGGCTAAATTCTACTAATCTAAATATATGTACATAGTACATATATAAAACTCAAAGGTGACTGACTGACTGACATAGTGATCTATCAACGCACAGCCCTAACCACTGATGGGATCGGGCTGAAATTTGGCATGCAGGTAAATGTTATGACGTAGGCATCCCCTAAGAAAGGATTTTGATTAATCCACTCCACCCCATAATTAATAATAATACTTCTTAAGGCGAGCGATGCCGCAGGCAAAAGCTAGTAATATTATAAATGCGAAAGTTTGTGGATATGGATGGAGGTATGTTTATACCTCTTTCAAGCAAAAATTACTGAACAGATCTGAATGAAATTTTTCGCAAATATA
Source organism: Asbolis capucinus (assembly GCA_018249125.1). Taxonomy (NCBI): domain Eukaryota; kingdom Metazoa; phylum Arthropoda; class Insecta; order Lepidoptera; family Hesperiidae; genus Asbolis; species Asbolis capucinus. Next base: position 2,277 of record DWJZ01003343.1, read on the forward strand.
GATTATAGTCTGGAATAACACATACGCTACTGTTTTTCAGCATGCCTATCACGCAGGCAGAGCCGCGGATGGAAACTAGGTGATAATAATAAAGTTATTTGTTTCTTATAATCCATAATTGGTTCACTGCCTATAGCGCCACGACCAGCCTGGAAACTATCTGCGTTTAAGTAACAACAGGCGCGGTTAAAACGTCGACAGCTACTGGTATCAATCGTTAAACCTTGTTTACCTCCTCAGTTATTAGGAGAGACCCGGTCTCCGTACTGTGGACCTGTGGTAATGGGTTGAAGACTAGAAGAAGTCAGGTAACTTACCACGAATTATTAATGTTCACTAGAGATGGACCGACTGTGACTTTGACAGACTAGCTGATTAATCAAGCCACTCACTAAGCCAAGGGTTATTTTAGAAGAAAATGTGGTTACCTAAGGAAAAGTTACTTTACTATAGGCCGGGTAAATCGGCTATACCGATATAGTCGGCACAGCTCTTATTCATTAAAAATTACAATTCGAGATTCACAACAGCTCGATGGTACCGTTACGTTGTATTTTAACTTACATATAAACAACTAACAAATTTCATGAAGACGCCTACTGAACTGATTGGCAGAGTTTTGCTCAGTAACTGTATGATATAAAGCATGGTAGAAACACCTAACGCATTTGATCATACATATATACATAGATGGCACAACATATTTTTCTCGAATATGTACTACATGCTAATGCAACTCCCAGTGATAACTCCATATTAATGAATTGAAATCTCTGGTTAATTGCCAGTGAAATTTTGTAGCACTCAGCAGTGAGACGTGTAATTATATAGAGTGGCCCACGGCTATGCCGCACAGACGGCATATTGAAGATCTGACATCTTACCTGAAAAACTCTTAAAATATTATATATTAACTTTACTGTGCGGATAAAAAAATTCTATATACAATATTCCAGGTACTTAACCTCCATGTGGCATAACCGTGGGGCACCCTGTATATAAATGGCTCCTGTTGTAATTCATTTAACATACATTTCACTTAAATTATATTTATCCTCAATAACTGTTGGTTTGGTCTGTACGATATATTTGCAAAAGCGGTTTTACCAGCAGGTAAATGGTTATTCATATAAAATATTTTTCATATAAATTTACTTGTCATTTGTACATTCAACGGTCCAGTGATTCCATTAAATTTATAAATTTGTAAATTTGTGATAATTAATTTTATAATTGAGTAAGCATAGATTTTACCCCTGACTGTACGGGATGGATGGATATTTTTTATTTTTTCACGCAATAACTGATCTGTGTAAAATTCAGCACAAAAGTTAGATTCGGGAACAACATAGGGTATTTGTATTAATACATCACGCTGGTAAAACCGCGGACAAAATCTACTCATCCATATTCAAATATAAAACAGTTTACGCCCTCCTAACTAGTAATTAGCCTCTATGAGACCTACCGGCCTCTGAAAACCCTCAATGTATACTTTATTTGCTATCCCTACGCTGCAACGTTTATTTTCTGTCCCCATGCTACTGTTATTCTCCATTTGCTATCCCGACGCTGCAGTAATGCTTTATTTGCTATGAATACGCTGCAATAATTTATTTGCTATCCCTACTCTGTAGTTATACCTTATTCGCTGCCCCTAAGCTATATTAATACCTTAATTGCTATCCCCACGTTACAATTATACTTTATTTGGTATCCCTACGCTACAGTAATTCTTTATTTGCTATCCCTACGCTACAGTAATACTTTATTTGCTATGCCTATGCTACAGTAACGCTTTATTTGCTATCTCTACGTTGCAATAATTTATTTTCTATCCCTATGCTGCAATAATATATACGCTATCTCTACGCTACAGTAATACTTTATTTGCTGTATTTACTTTACAATAATACTTTATTTGCTAACCCCACGCTACAATCATTTATTTGCAATCCATACGCTACAGTAATTCATTATTTGCTATCCCTACTCTACAATAATAATCTCTTACATTGTAACTCGAGTAAAAATTTTTCGTCTCAGCCCACAGAGAACTTAATTGCTACCACGGCATTCATTATGTTACAAAAAGTACAATTTCTAAGAGGTCCACATCCGGGACACGTGTGGTTCATAGTGGGTGTATGCTCCTGCCTCCCACATCTTGTACGGAACTTGTCCGATCCGATATTACTTGCGACATCAGTTATAAATATGATATTGTAACATGTTAGTTATGTAATAAAAAGTGAATGAATCAAAACTGTACCTACGATGTTGCAAAATTGTTCTTGTTGATTCTATTAATATTATCAATGCAAATGTTTGTGAGTATATACATATATATGAATGGATGGATGAATGGATGTTTGTAACTCTTTTCGCAAAAGCTACTGAATGATCTGAATGGAATTTGGCATAGAGATAAATTATAGTCTGGAATAACACATGGACTACTTTTTATTAACGTACCACGCGGGTGAACTACTACTTACTAGTTATTTAAAAAACAAAAATTCTATATTGTACGATCATAATTAAATGGATACTCTCTTGATTGGTTACACTTTCAAGTATCTTGAAAAATAATTACATGAAATATATTCTTCGTATATTTTGTGTAGAGTTTCTTTGTTAATTCTAATTGTGAACAAGTATGTATGTAAGTACGAATACTTAGCCAATGATAACATAACTCATATCTTATAATAATTAAAGTAAATAACATACAATTGGGATTTTGGGAATTTTTATATCGGTCTCAAGCGATCGGTCAAGATCAATTTTGTTGTCTGAGCTTCATGCAAAAGGCCTTCAACAGATTTAGACAAAACATATTTTTTATACAACGGTTCCATCTACGACCTTTTTCTTCCTACCAAACGACTTTATTACCACGAGATATCAGGTAATAGTATGAAGGTTGATGTATATTTTAATACAGGTTTAATTAACCGAAGATATGGAATCATCTAAAAAGCGCAAGTTGTGGTAATATTTTCCATTTTTGTAATATTTGGTCGCTTCATCCCTTTCTGTCTGACCGTTACCGAGAAAGGTCTCATGTCCCATGTCAAGGACATGAAAAAATTATCTACTCGATTGTATTATAATTACTGGCACCGTATTATGGACATTGAGACCCACGAATCAATGCATGGCCGTCACAACACTAAGATTTTCTTGTTATAATCATCCTTACATTAATATTTGATTACTTCCCCGCCTTATACCTTTATCTTATTTAATAAATTTATTCATGCTGGCCATAAAAAATAATGATAACACAATTGTATGAAATATGCAGAGATTATCTTTTAATATATTTCGTTAGACGTAAAAAAAATTACGTAGCATAAAAATTAACATATGTATGTAGGTACCGTAGTATATAATGGTTGTGTGTTAATTTTATAGACATAATTTCACGTATTCCCTTCATTCTTATCCTCCACACACATCACATTGTATAGTTATATACTACAAAACGTTGATCAACTCAGAGTGCATCTCGGGGGTTCGCAAGAGGAAAGGAAACGCAAAAAGTAGAAGTGGGAAGAAAATGATATACATCGCGGCCGACTCGGCGTTCCCCAGCCGCCCGACGAGTTAATCAGACTAGTAATCCAGTGGTGCTCAAAGTATCTTTGACTATTTATTAATAATTTATTCTTTGGTTTCAACGCCAATAGGTAGTATCATAGAATCTCCAATATGCTTGTATTACAGCTATCAAGAGATAGTAACCAAAGACTGACAATTTTACTGCCCTTAATATATCTTGCTTCAGTAAATCGCCAAAAGACTCATGGTGATCCAAAACATCACAAAATATCATTAAAAAGTAACTTTTCACGCAGTTAACAAAGGGCTTCACCCCATGAATAGCCCACTAATGAGCACGGGTCTTCCTCATAAAGGACTTCTAGACTAATTCTGGTCTAACTTATAGTCATAACTTCTAAATCTGCGTGCCCTAATTCTACATGGTCTTTCTACACCACCACCAAAGTTGAATGGAACCAAATGATATCAATAATTTCCAAGCATCCTGGTCATTAATATACTTATTAACACTGTAATACCCAATAAAAGGTATTGGTCTCTAAGAGTTTGAATATAGCTTTAAAAAAATTCAAAATAAAATTATATCAGAATCATGCGTAAAGCATGAACACCACGGTTGAATTTCTCTAGGAGCCTTAATTTAAATTGACAAAGTTTTCAAACACAAAATTACATTTAGAATCATGCATGAACTTTGAGTGCCACTGTTGAATAATGGAACGTAATGAGTGTATCGGCGGCGGCGAGGCGGAGACCAGGCCAGCTGCCTTTGTCTGCTGCACCGCTGACGACTCTATCCAGCCTGCCCCGGGACACTATAATAACAGGAAATAAACCCCAACGCTCACGGATAATATTTATAAAACCAATACTTAAATATTCACGAGGAGATAACCGGTAGTCTTTAGATTCAGTCCTTGCGAGTTACTGTGTATCGGATAATTATAAACGAAATTTTAAAATATATTTTCGACATAATTATTATAAACGACTCTCTGATGTATATTGGTGTTTATTATAAAGTATTATTTTATTTAAGGCTTCGTTGGCTTGGAAAACAGCTTTTAGTCGTTAGACGTTAACCTACTCCTACCCACATCATATGTACCTGTACATATTGAGTTTTTTCAACAATTTTAAATATTTACTTCGTACATTACTAAATATATTTTAACAAATATTATCTTTTCAAATACAAGTCTATATAAAAATATTTCATAACCTTCGTTAATCGTTGCTTAGACCCACAAACCCTTAAGTTATAACTGTCACAGTAATCGTGAATTACTTTACGATTTATATAAACATATATTAATTGCTTATACGATATACATAAATAAGATACTCACATACGATTGAACACATCTACCAATTAAAATTTTCAAATGAACGTTCCTTATAAGGTGCAAACGAAACCGTCATAAACCCCCAATTACTAATAGAGTCGTAGTCATAAACCACGTAACTAAAATAAGAAATAAAGCCTGTATCGGGGCTACTAATGAAGCCTTCATAGGCGCGCGCCACGCGGCTCCACAAAGCTTAACGTCTCTTTGATCTCGCCGCCGCACAGCGACAATGCGGAGGCGCTGATGCTTTTATAAAAACCAATGATTTATTCCACGTCCATTCAGTGTTGACGGCTCTTTTTTATGGATCTTAAGTGGCAAATAAGCATGCAGTTCTCATTAAATCGGTCGGTGTGATGGACGCAGATTAAATGAGCAATCCTAACACCTAAGGTTATACGTCAGTCTGCGTTAAGGACTTGAAATTTAAATCATTATGTTTATATATCTTACAAAAAAATCTGAGTTAGTTACGGTGCATTGGATTTTAATTCAAAAAATACTTTATAAACAAACAGGTACTAACGAATTGATCAATCTCAAGAAATAAACACTTTGAAATAAATATTTTGTCCAAAGCTATTTATTTTATATTTATTTATTTACATTTGAAAGGAAGAAAGAAGTTTCTTTCTTTCTAAACTATTTTTAATCGTTTTCACTTATAAAGTTTAGTATTCGCGACAATAGAAGCTTCAAAACATTTTACTGTACAAAACCATTTGTACGTTACACATAATATATGTCAATTCTTTTAACATATTATGAGTGGTTATAATCATGCGCAAACTGCACAATATCACGATAATTACTCATGTTTATGGCTTGAAAGATCATTTATGTAAGATAAGAAAAAGAGGACCTAATATCGAGCCCTGCGGGACACTCAACGTAATCGATGATCCCGATCATTTTAACATAGCTATGTTAAGAAAACAAAATACTTTATAAAGATATTAAGCTTTACAATTTTATATCCGAATCACTTCAATCCATTAATGGCCCTCTGCTGAGTTAGGTCAATCCTCCTATATAGAAGGCTTTGAGTATACTCCACTATGCTGGTCCAATGCGGATTGGTAGAGGGTTTAATTACCAACCCAAGTGAGGGAAGTTTTTTTATGTCAACCGAAGGCCGACATGGCTTTATTATTGCTATCTGAGGATAACAACCGATGGTTTTACTCGTACGTGCGTCCCAAAACACGGAAGCGCTCATGATTTTTTTTCCAATCACCAACCGTCCTATCGACAGCTTAACATTATCGATCGTTTACAATCAAAATAAGCCACCGGTTGATATTATTATATAAATATTATTATAATACAATATAAAATAACAATGTAACATCCACACATATGTACATCTCTCGGACTGTAAAAACTTCATATTTCTCATCACCGCAAGATACTGATGTATTCACTGATAATTTATATATTTCTTCGCGATCAAGTGCGACATCTACAAGCCATTAGCGTTAAGAAAAATGTGTACCGATAAAAACCTTATTACTATCGTCATTTATTCATCTCCGCTCTTGAAGTCTCCATTCTGTACGAGTTGAACAAACTCTAGAATGAACCTTCTACGCGCTAGAGTAGATTGCTTAGTAGTAGCAGTTAATCCTACTCTGACGTTCACAAATTCGGTCTAGATTTTTTCCACACAAAATTAACAAGTTCAATCGAATTTGGAACGAGTATAAATGAGTATAACGAGTATAAATCTGTAACTGATCGCTATCTAAGTAAGATATTCAGGGAATAGTATTTCTGGATTTTTTGCCATACAAACTCATCAAATTCGTATGGAAAAAACTAGAACGAATTTGCACCGAGTATAGAGCCCCTAGCTTCGCAAACTCTACACTTCGTCAAAATACGTAAGTGGTGTTGCCTTTTCATTACAAAAACTGTAATTTAACAAAAAATATAAACAGTGAACACATTTTTCGCCTCATGTATTTGTGACAGTTAACGGCCAAGCCACATATTTTTATTAAACTTTGGGCTCGTGAAATATATTCGTGGTTGGAATTAAAACCTACGTCAATAATTAACCAATTTATTATTTATCATTATTATATTATCATATCCAGATACAGCAGGGTGTAAAATTTGATAATCTATTTTGTCTATGGAACACCAAAATAATGTCTATAATTATTTAAATTTTTCTATTCGTTTATGATTAGTTTCATTATCTATTGATATTAATATCGTGGTATTTTAGTAAACAATGAACAAATAAAATAATTACACTGTTGTTATAATAATATATTGTTATATTATTTTAAAAAAACATCTTAATTGAAGTTCACATTCACAGTTATGTGTGTGTCTATACACACTAAAATATTAACAAAAGGAAAGCAGTGTAAAATAACAACAATTACAATTTTTCTAAAACCATTTGTTTTGTTTTTTTTGCCACAGTTCCAAGAGCGGCAACTTAAGAACAACAAACAAGCAGATAACTTAGAAAACCATCGAGGATTAAGCTTAACCTCAAGTCGGCTTAATACGCAGGTATACAATGTTTAAGCAAGCAGGAAATAGCACAATACTAATAGCTACTTAACAAAACTGAAGTACTTTGCAAATGTAATATAATCTTTTGCTAAGTACCAAAAATAACTCACATAAAAGACGGTAGCAAGTTTCCACTTGGGTTTAATAAAACTATTTAAATACACAAAAAGAAAATATCTCTTCAGGATTGTAAAGCAAACGCCGCAGTCCACAGAGTAATCTTTATAAAGTTTTATTTAGTAGTAGAATATAACGTGGAATATATTATTTGAAGCCATTTTTAAAACAGTCTGTAATCTTACTCAGAAAATTCTTAGTTTGATTCTAAGATTACTATCTTATATGATATTATCCAATATCTTAAAGAATCCGTTTTTGTTTTTACAATAAATAAACATAAATATATTTTTTATTAAAATAATGTCATAATTAAAACCAGTTCGAAATCCACTTGATTTGGTGAATTCTGAAAATAATAAACCAGTCTATTTAGTGATCTTTACATTATACTGAACATCACTTATCAGTTAATTTTGGACTCTGCAAAATAGAACGTTTACTCTCCTATTCCCACACCGGAATTTGACGAATCTATCACCAAAAAAATTAACAATACAAATATATCATTAACAACCCGAACCGAAAACAAACATTTATCTACCACAAAAACGCTTCATTTGAAAATCGATCCCAAAACCCCTCGCATCGTTCACTGCCACCAAGACTGCACCCGTCCATCTATAACCAAACCAAATGTATACTCCTTTTTTCTCATCCATACCAATTTTGTAGCCTAAAAGAAAGGATGACAATGTAACAATCTTATAAAACCGTTCCATTACATCTTGTAGACACTAATTTCTTGGGCCTTTTCCATGTCACAATACGCAAGTTTCGTAAAAATCGATTTTTAAAGTATTGCTTTGAACAAAAACAAAATGTGTACATATGAGAAACATGGACTATAGGTAACAGGCAACAATCTTGAAAATGCTTCGTAAAAAATAAATAAACATGATCCATTAAACTTCCTCCATCTACTAATGTTACATTTACACGATATTTGAAAGCCCGACGTTTGCTTCGTCTCACTTGAACTCACGACGTTGCCTCACTACCACACACGAACCAAACGATGGCGCAACGTTGAGGAAGCTTTGGGCGTAATTACCAGACCATCTGAGATCATTACGAGGACTGTGAGGTTCTGTTGGCCACACACGATCTTTGGTAAATCCAATCCTTAGCAGTAGCCTAACGATTAGAACATCGGTCTCTTGGATAGGAGGCCTGGATTCGAATCTTGGACGCACGCAATTTTCAAAATTGTATGCTTTTTAGAAATTAATTACCACTTGATTCTTAAAGGAATCCTGCATTCTTGAGAGTTCCCCTTAAAGTTCTCGAACAATAGGTAAAATGTTAAATCCTCATTTTCCTATCGTGCTGTAGAAAGTACCTTTCACATTGTGAATAGGGACACGAGCCCAGCAGTGGGGTATATGTGTGTTCGTTATGAATACTCATAAATATATTTGTTTCGTAGTTTTTAGGTTTCTTTAGACGGTCCTTTCTCTATCTAAAAGAAACGGATTATTCTATTTCTTATAATAAAATATTCCTTTACCAACTCTTCGTTTCATCAGGTACCGTGTTAGAACAGCGTCAAGAAGTATTCTATTGTCTCCTCAGTTGGTTTCAACCCAAAGATGGCACACGGGCAGCACGGGTATCACCTTATAATGAGGAGGCTTAAAGTATACTTCTCCACGCTTCTCTAATTCGGATAGGTGGAGGAGTTAGTGGTCAACCCCAGTATCTTTATGCTGCCTAAAAGCCTTCGACATGGCTTAATGATTGCGATTTAGCGATAACCAGCAGGACTTTACGTGCCCTCTGAAGCACGGCGCACGTGAAATTGCCACTAGCAGTCACCCATCCTCCTACCAACCGCGCCCCCGTTATTTAACTTTCGATCGCTTACAATCGAAAGAAGCTGCCGAGTTATTATGAACGCTTCAATTACGAGGCCTGTTGTAGGTGTTCAGTAGTTGTAATAAAATTAAAATAAACATCCCAGGACAACTCGGACCAAGAACGGATCGAACCCGCTACCTCCGCATTCAGCTAACTATTGGTTTCATGAAAATTTATCAATTGAATCTGCAACATTTTACCTTACTATGTCATCACACAATAACTACGAGTCGTACATCGTAATCACATCGAGACTCGTCATCACTGACAATCAACTTATCATAACCTCCGTTCGAGAGACCAGTGCTATCACAGCTGTAGACGCACATCGTGACTACCATGTCATATTCAAGTGTATCAGCCAAAACACCTTATTTCTGAAAATTAATAAATATCTTAACTTCACACTCAACTTAAATATGAAAGAACTTATAAGGTCTTAAATACTTTATAATAAAAATTATTAAGCCGTTCTAGTTAATGGTTCTTAACTTTTTAATGAGTAAACTTATAAAAGTTATGAAAACAAAAACTCTATGGAGGAGTTTTTAAAATATGGCTTTAACTTTATTATGATCTAAGATGAAGAGATCTTAGACAGCACTTAACTTTAATTGACGCTCATGAGATCATGCAAGTTTCCCCTATGAACCCTTTAATTAATTGTTAATTTCCATAGACAAATAATAACTTAATTTACAGTACAGTCAAACTTTATTGTGCGCTAGTTAAAATGGTATTTAATAGTTAACATTTCAATTTAAAAACTTATAATGATAACATTAAGTCTGAGTGCCTTTTCATCAAACGGGTTTATTTAGTTTAGGTCGTGTGTCTCGTTTGTCACTGAAAATAATTAATGTTATATTCAACCCACGGTGGAAGCATTAATTTTCAAGTTCAACGCATAATTTCACTATATTTAATTTGGTACTAAACGAGTATTTTCAAATGATATAGTCGATATAAGACAGATCTGTCCGCTCGCTCTCTATTGCAATACACTAACAGAGGGTCATATGTGTAAAATTGTTACCACCGCTGCTACACAATGATGCAATAAAATATTGAATATGAATATGGTGGCCGAAATCCTTATGGAGAAACAAAAAATGTCCGTTGTATTTATTTACACTTTTCAGCATTTGAATCTTACCACTAACCGCCAGAGGGTCGTCTGCATTTTGAAAGTTGAAGGCAACGCGCATCTATGTATTAAAATGTCTTGCTTGAATCCGCCTCGACTCGTGTTTCGGCTGGAGGCTAAGAAGTCAGTACTTTCTTTATTAGCCGGCTTTTTCAATGATCCCTTTGATGATTTTTATGAGTATCATGACCACTAAGCATCAAGAGGCTCTGCTCGTTTGTCTATAAAAAGTATAACCTTGCATCGTTCAGTATTATTTCGGTAGCGCTTGTGCGGTCCCAGTGACAGCTAGCCTTATACAGCGTAACTTGGTACCCGGTTGTTTAAAACCGATTTAGGTTATCTACATAAGGAAGTGGTAGTGGCTACATTGCCCAAGCCACCTTACTGCCTCGGGAAACGACAATATAATTGTGATTACATGCATAAATTTAGTTCTTTGGAGAAAGCATTAATGTCCTAACTATTACTGAGGACTGTAATGTTTACGAGAATGATGCATCGGTGCGTTCTCACATTACGCTTACAGTCGAGGAAACATAAAATCTGTGGCTAATTAAAGTACCCACAATTCAAACTACAATTTGTATTTTATTATCAACTATTAATACTGAAGTTTACAAACTGAAAGCTTGGAAATTTACGGACTGTTAATATTTAATTTTCATGATTTATAGCATACATATTAATATGGCCAAAAACCCAAAAAACGAACGAATTTAGCATCTAATCATTATAGTGCAGCTTTTAGGTACTGCTATGGTAGGTAAAGAATTTGTGTTTAAACCATTTTGCAATTTAGTCACGGAAAATTAAAACGTACACGTGTAGAAGCGATAAATTGAGGGAGAACTTAGAAGCCGGGGAATTCATTTGAATCCACGCTAACAGTTTTTATCCGATAAACCCCCAACGGTGATTTACATAAGTTGCCGCATCCGTTCTCACGAGCTGCGCTCTAGTTTTGCCAAAATAATCACGTTCTGCCGATCCAGCCACTCTTCACTCAAGTCAGCACTAGAGTGCCCTTGAAAGAGATCACATTGTAACTGAAGGGAGTCTTAATGGTGACCACTTGGCTTCGAGCGAGGGTTTCAATAGGACATATCCTGAGGGGTGGCATCCGTTCTACCAATAGCCGTGTGAACATCATCCAACATAGCAGTCTTGATACAAGCACCCTTTAAGATCTATTGTTTACTATTAATCACAAAAAATCTGTGGAAAAAACGCTCTTGTAGGCTTATGTTACTGACAAAAAATTGTAACAAAGGTATTATAAAAAAGGTTTGCTAATATATTTTATTCATGAGCATAAAAATTAGAATGAGCATAAACCATAGAATGAACATAACCACCATAATATCGTTAAAGTAAATTACGTATAGAGTTAAAGTAAGCCAGTAACCTGCGCAAATAATTTTAAACAGCTTTATTGCTAGTACTAAGTGTTTATGGACTCCGCATCTCTTAAACATTACTAACACCGAAGACATCACGAATTTACTGGACAAGAACGAAATAAGAACACTACAATTTATCAATACCTTTTTACCTTCGCCAATTCAAATAAGGTCGACCTCGGGTTACGTAAATTATTTTGTCAATTGAAGGAGGAACGAAATTCTATTACCTATATCATAATTATTGAAAACTAGTGCCTGCTCGCAGCTTTGCCCCCCATGCTTGGTTGATAGAAAATATTATGTGTTCATCCATCCATCCGTTAGCCTGAACCATGACCCTCGCATTGAAGCAGCGATTTGGAGTAAGCTATAAGCCTCCTTATTTCAAGGAGATACACGTGATCTGTAGTGGACTATTAATAAATGAAAGCCAATTTCACCCAAGTCGGGTGGCATACCGCAAGGTCCTGTTTTGGGGCCTTGTTGATTAATTAGAATCCCATACTTTTCGTATTTCAGGATACTTTGTTATTTAGAACGATACTAAAGAATAATATAAATAATAATTTAATGTTGTTGTATCTTCCTACCTATTACCTATTAGAACCTAAAACAAAACAATGACGGATGCAATAATACAAGCTACAAATATTAAACAGGAGTTAAATATCTACATTTTGTATCGTTACAATATAACTTAATTCTAATCAGAGGGCTATTATAAGACTCTAACCAAATTCGCTGATCGTGTAGTCATCGTGGGTGGTCCCAATTACACCAAGCTTGTCCCACCAGTTCATAGCCCTGACTGATTGCCACTCGGAACACATCAGCCTTGACGGACTTAGGAGAAACAAATTCGGTCAACTGGAAGAATTCCTAAATTGGACCCATGGACGTAATTCGGTCACGGTTCCAAATGATATATGTATGTATGACGGGAGTTTTGCGTTTTATTTTTAACCAAAATTTTACCTGGTGATGGGTCCAGAATTCGTGTTTGCTTGGATATAATTGTTTGAAGGGGGCTTGTTCCTGGAGATATGTTATTATATAATGAGTTGTGAAGGACTTTACCCTGGATTTGTGTTTGGAGATGCATGGCATTAAAAGTAAAATTTATAATTATAATTTTTGGTTTTGTTTTTCAGCACCACTTTATTCTTATTTTGCACTGAATTTGAATTTGAAATCAATCAGGATTATCTTCAATAAAAAAGACTCTTTTGCCGCGATGACAATTTCCTTCATATTTAAATTAATACCTTCATCTATCCATCCATCCATCAGCCTTTAAGCGTCCACTGTTGGACATAGGCCTCCCCCAATTTACGCCACTCTGACCGGTCCTGAGACCTTAAAACGATGAATATAACTCAAACTGTCAAATCCAATAATTACTATAGTATATCTTACGTACATACACACTCATAAACGTATGAATATACTTTTGTATGTGGAAGACAGTACAAATTTACGGTACCTTGTAATACAAACAAGGAAGAAAAACCGCCTTAATTCCATTACAGCTTACTTTCCTCCGGATAAAGTCATCTGGGACCACCGAGCTGCAATCAATGGAGCTGGCACGAGGCACGACGCTCCACGCCTCTATCGTGAGGAACACATTACACGATGTTTTCAACGGAATAATCAAACGTTACCCTTTTACTGTATCTCGAATGTATCAGTACAATGCATGAAGTATGCTTCGTGAATAGGTAAAAAGTAATTCCGTATGCGGAGCGTGATACTTCTAATAAATCTATGTAATAATACGTGAAACAAGAGCTTTCTACGCTTTTTTACAAATAGTCGGTCGGCAGAGTACAAAACTTGGCACAGATATAGTTTAAATAAAATTCTCCTCGATCGCAGAACATGGATATATTTATATCTGTATAATGTATTGTTTTATCTAGGTACATTTGAAACTGTTAATCCTTATTGACATATCCTTGCCCAGGCTAAACCCTTTGAGCTACAAAGTTGAAATTTTGTGCACAGATTACTTTCGTTACTTAGACAAGTGAATAGGAGATTTTTTTTTAATTTCTTACGGGAAAGAGACACAAAAGGGTTTCCTTTTTTAGGAATAAACATAGCCTTCACTCTGAACTTTTAACTACAACGGACTTGAATTTTGCATGAAATACAATAATCTCGTGTCTCCTCGTTTCGTCTCAACTCATTTCGTTACTTGGTGTATCCCCTGACCCATCATGCCGTACCATACATGACTTAACGTGATATGACGGGACTGAAAAACATTCTTACAGTTAAAATCAAAACTTATTCGCAAATACCTAGACAGTTTCGTCTGTCGAAACAGAGAGCTATAAAGTGGAGGATTGTAAAACTTGTCTGTCTATGTTCTAGGACTCTAGCTGACATGGCTACAGGTACTTCTAATACTTGTATGCTGTACTAGAAATACGAAACGTCATCTCAGAGACTTATTGTTTGAAATTAGCACATGTCCTGGCTGTAATGATTTTTACAAATGTATGGAATTCCATAAAAAATATTCATGTGTTTCAAATAGTTCGAGAAAGATTTATGTAGCTTTTTGTATATTTATTAATAAATGCAATTACTTGAACTTCCGGAAGAGTTGTCTAGAATTGACACTAGATGTCGTTGTGATGGCGAAACCTAGTTAATGAGAATTATTTTGAAACACTGGGCATTTCGTACCTACACTCTCGACGGATGACACGCTTTTGGTTATGCCGTTAGAATTAAGTGAAATTGCTGTTAAAAGGTTTTAAATTATGAGTGTTCAACTATATTATTAATTGTAATTGTTATTAATCGGTATTTAATTTAATTACATGTTCTTTGCTTCATAAGATTCGTACTTGCGAGACTAGCTCTCTCCACACCACTTCACCGTACTGGTTTCCTCTATTATTCGTTTGCAACTCAAGCTATCCGACTTTGGAACGCTCTACCCCCTGAATTGAGGAAGCCCTCCAGTAAATACTATTTTAAAAAACAGGTTCTGAGTTATTATTTA
>DWJZ01003344.1:0-17276 GCA_018249125.1 Asbolis capucinus
ATGTACACACAGGAAATAAAACAGGTAATTGCAAAGTAAGAAAAGAGATACAAAGGTACTGCTTATTTCTTCAGATTTTTTTTCCAGCAGACCTGCAACTGGAGAAACAATTTGGAGAGGTAGGTTCGGTGTGACGCAACTCCTACTAATAAATGTAGATACGAAGGTTTGCGAGGACAGCTGGATGTATTTTTGTTTCTCCTTCACGCAAAAACTACTAAAGTGATCTGGACGAAATGTAGCGCAGAGATAGATTAATGTCTAGAATAATACATAAGCTGCTTTTTATCTACACACCTACCTTACGGGCGAAGCCGCGGGCGGGAACTCGTATTATAAATGCGAAAGTCTGTTAGGCTGAATGTTTGAATGTTTATTCCTGTTTCACGCTAAAACTACTGCACGGATTTGAATGAAATTTGACATAAATATAGATTGTAGTCTAGTATAACACATAAGTTACTTTTTATCAACGTACCATGTCGGTGAAGCCACGGGTGAATCATAGTGTAAGTATAAAAACACAATATGCTGCTAAAACGCCCAGATTGGACTGTATGTAATTGCCTTTCTCGGTCTGCAATCTAAGGCACATTACACATTAAAATTCAGTTTTTCAATCGAATTAGATCAGATTGTATGGACTGCGTGTTAAACCTACGTGAGAGATTGTACTTAGGTTTGTACTAACTTTGGATAACTAAAGACTCAAACATTCATACTTCCAGGTTCATGATCATAGAGCATTTTCATAAGTCAGAGAATATTACTTCATTAAATTTGTGTGTACTAATTTGTATGACTTAGTAAGGAAAGGTTTTCCCGAGCTTCGTTTTCGCATAAGAAAGGGCTAGACGAGGTTATATATTTTCTTTACCTTCTATAAATTAGTGCTTTAACGCGCCCATCTTATTCTAGTCCTTCGCATTTTAAAACTAACATACGTTTTTAATTTATAAACTGACTTTAAGACCTGCTTCCCACCTCCTCTTCTGCTTCCATTTGCTCCTACAATTTCTACAAAATTTTTAAAAGTCCTAAATAAATATTTAAGATGTACCTATGTTATAAATGTATAAGAAAATTTATTTTGTAAAGTATAAAACAATTTATTTAGCGTAGTAGCTACTCAGATTAGAATCATATAGAACGCGCTGACAGAAAATTTTCCAACTACCCCCGTACAAGTTTTGAAATGTGTGACGGCGAAGTAGTGCGGTCAGTGTCGAGTCAACAATCTATTCATCTTTAACATAGTACAAGCATGATTTACAGATAACAAATGTTTAATCTATACTAAAAAATAACTGATTTAAAGTACAATTCGCATCGAGTATAGTATAGTGTAGTGTATAATATAGTAAAAATGAACATTATTATAACATAGCGGCATCGTCAATCCAAATTCCCGTGAGTAGCGGTGCTAAGCATAATTAGGCACTGTGGTCGAGTCACACGACTCAGTGAAAACATTACATTACATGTGTGTACAGCTCATACTAAACCTGCGGTACATTGAACTTGCTATAATTTAAGTGGATTCAAAATGATCAGGCACTCACACGAATGAACTGTAACTAATGTAATATTGCAGTTTTAGCTTTACTGATGTCATAATTAGGGTTCAATTTGAGTGTCATTAACGGAGATGGGAAACGTTATAGCAATGTACATTAACAGACTATAATACCATAATATCACTTACTAATACAGAAAGCTTTATTACAAGTATGTCACACCGTTAAATTTGATTCATTTTGATATATATATGTAAGTACATCCGTGAAAATTGGTCTGGGGTTAGTTTTTGTATGATGATGTTTCAAGTTTCGAATTATTGAATTATGCCTGGATGATTCGGAAACACGATAAAATGATTCTTCTATGTGTACCCCCCAACAAGGTACCGTTCACCAACATTGTATAAGACATGTGACGAATATAGACCATATTGAAATACATCGTTATTTTTTAAGAAAATTTTTTTTAGAATCTATACAAATTGGTCATAACTTTCAAGAATTGCAACCTTGGGCACAGGTTTCCTCTCACAATGTGAGTAGTGTTTCCAGTAGCGTGTGTGTAAGTATTTAACACCGGGCAGACTGTTCGTTACACTCAATTTCCACAACCACATTAACAACAATCAAAATTTTGCTGTTGACTTCTTTCCCCGACATATCGCACAAATATCAACAGAGAGACGTGAAAATTCGCGGGAATTTACGTGTATGCAGATGCTGATGAGTTCACATATCTGCTTTTTTATATCGCAAATTATGCTATGTAGCCAGAGGTCAATACCGTCAGGTACATCAAAGTCATTAGGTGTTATGTATGATTTGATGTATTCAAATTACATTCAATGTAAATATAAAAAATGAACATTTGAATGCGTGTCAATAATGAAAAAAAATATAAGAGCGGATCGAATATGAAAATGTAAATAATGAAGTAGGGACATGCACAAATTACGTGAAATAATTTAAAGGGGCGATCGTGCAGGTTAACCGACGGCCGGCGCGGATGTTTGTACACTTCATACATAATAGATACCCATATATTTTACTTCGGTTCGGTTGTCGGGTGTGCCACTTGCTAACGTTAGTAAAAACCAATCATAAACACTCGTGCACAACACTTTCATCGTGAAATCAACGAGTTATTTGAAACTATTATTTCTATGTATAAAAAAAATTAAAAGAGAACAGAAAATTGTGCTATGTTAAGATATATATTTTTTGCGCCGACATTTCGACCAAGTGGCAAGGACCATGGTCCCTGCTGAACTGCGATGGCGATGAGAAACTTTTGACAAGAAAAAACATATCGTGAGTACCCGTAACATAGCACGATGTACACAATCCACGGCGAATCGAGTTTAAAAACATATAGAATAGAAAATTGCCGAAATTTTGCATATGTCACCATATTTATAGAAATAAGTAATTGAAAAAATATATATATATATATTTTATTCTGTAGAAAACCATTCTATATGAAGCATGTCTTTAGGCATTATTTTAAATTTATGTGTTTTATATAATTTTCTTTTAAATTGTTTGTTGTTAATTTCTTAATCGATGTAGGGACTTCGTTTTGTTATCTGTTCACTTTCATTAATTAAGTTATTGGTTTTTAAGACGAAATAAATAGCTTATATTTTATTTCAAAGTAATAGAGGTTCAATTATTTGCCCTCAGTGCACGCCTTGCTGTGGATGAAAAAGTATTTTTTTAAATTTTAAATTTTGGTTTATAAATTACGCTTTGAAAGATACCTTTTCCTTGAACGAGATCCTTTACATTGTGCGAAGTTTATAATGTGACTCATAACCAGGGCTGTTAATATGAGACTCGTTTCATAAATTTTGTTTAAATGTCATCACATCCGATGTGGTTATTTTTAAATTAATGTTTCAATATGAATATTTCCGAAGTTAACTAATATTTATATAGTATACGGCCACAAATTCTGGTTTAATGACCTTCAACATAACGCGAAACATAACAGTGAAGAACTATGTGAATTATTTTTTATATAAACTATCTTCACGCAAAACTGAATGTCGTACAAGTGTAGATGTATTTGAGGAATCAGTTAAATAATCCGGTTGAGTTGCGGGCGAGGCGGGACAGCGAAGGATGGAGTGCCGACGTCCAGCTCGTACAGGAACACGAAAATTTATACTATATCGGATATCGGGAAGGCACATCGGTGCCCTGGGACAGGCGGACTGTTAGAAATTGAGCAGCGGCCGATGCGGTCGTCGATACGAGACAGTGTTCACTTCCTAACATAAATTCGGTGCACGGGAATCGGATATTATTATTCAATCGGACGATCGAAGTTCGCGCGGGGGCCATAAGTCACGGCGACGCGAACGCCGGCGGGCGCCGTGAGCGGTGGCGCACGAGCGCGATGCCATCGCGCGGCGTACCGCTAGCCAGCTAGGCTCTGTGCTACGAGGCCTAGCGACGTGCCACACCGACGATTGTCATGTTTTCGATAATTAAAATATTTTTGGAATACACCTTCTACAATACAATACATAATGTCATTATTATAGACGTCAACGACGCTACCGACAAACAGCGCTAACTGAGATCTTGATCGCGAGTTTTAGTAAAAGCCGATCGCACTTCTTTTACCCACACCTCCAGATATTTTTATTAGTTCGCTATTGC
Source organism: Asbolis capucinus (assembly GCA_018249125.1). Taxonomy (NCBI): domain Eukaryota; kingdom Metazoa; phylum Arthropoda; class Insecta; order Lepidoptera; family Hesperiidae; genus Asbolis; species Asbolis capucinus. The sequence continues at coordinate 4,188 of DWJZ01003344.1, forward strand.
CTCTTGAAATTGTATTTGACTCAAAGCGACGGACATTAAACGCTATATAATTTAAAAAAAACAAAATGTACAGCGTTATATAGCGAATTATACAATTATAGTTTACTCTTTAGTACCAAAGTTATTTGGGTCACAATGTCAGTCATGTCAGAAGTGTCCACCGGTCATTAAGAAAAACGAGAAATTCATAAAATATTTCTTATGAAACAAGCGAAAAGACGAGCAATGTGCTGGTAAGTGGCGAAAGCTCCAATCGCAAAAAAAAGGTTGATAGTATTAAGCAAATTACTGTAAGATTATCATACCAGTAATGATGTAAATGATAGACCACAAAGGAAATCAAATATTCGATCATTTATTGCCAGGCATTTATATTAAGGCACCGAACCTATAAAAAATCTCAGATCTCCATCTGTAACACATTCGTGTATACTAGGAATACAAAATTGTCTAATTCACTTTCCGTCCCTTCACTACACAACTTTAACTGACATTTTAAACACAAATGTGTTTATCAAAATGCAACCCGTCTCGTGAGGTCACACGGGACATTACTGTTAACCCTATTATTTACAATTCTTCTGTTTAAACAAAACTTACTTTAGATATAAGGTGTCAATATGGATCATTTAAATCATTTGCAGTATTATCATCATTCTATTCCTTAGCCTTTATATAATTAACTCCTTTTTGTTCCATAACTTGTGATAGGTTTGACCTTTTGCTCTCTTGCAGAGTGGTTTTAGGTTATCTAGTGGCAACGTTCGTGTACTTCACGCATTTCTATTTTCCCAGTGTTGTGCGTATAATATTAGTCCAATTTCTTCTTTTTGGTTTAATTTGCTTTTACTTTTGTACTTTTGCCGACTAGGTACGTTGTGTTGTGGCGTAAGGTGTGTTGGGTAGCGAAATCATATTCCAAATTTGTTCTATAGCAAATTATCTTTGAAAATAATTAATCAAGCTGCACGTACAGATCCGGGGCTAGCTGAAGACCACTGAGATACTAATAAGGATGATAAAAATACCCGTGTTCTGTATTAGTTCGTAAATCGATAATATACAAGCTCTGGCTGAAGAATTTATAATTCAATTTTGTTTAAATACGTATAGGTGGTAGTAGCCAATTATTCACATAAAGTATTAGAAGATTTCTAAAATATTATAAAAGCAGAGACGGTACACAGTACGCTATTATATTTCTACAGAACATTAATCACGGTACAGCAGAGGCAGGGCACATAAAAACCAATCAACAGCCTCAACAAAGCAGTAAATGACAAAAAACATCGAGGCTCCGGATACTATTAGAAAAAGGCATGTCACAATCAACTGAAGCTTGACAACATTTGAAAATAAACGTCATAAATTTTTAAGTCACAGTGCAGTTGTTGATTAGTGAAGTTATCGTAGTTTTTTTATTTGAAACATCAACTTTTACTGACTATAAAATTCATTCATCATTTAAGAATGCAAAACAACTGTTAAATAACACCAAATCTCATTTTAAAAAGTTTGGTTCTGTACACGAAAATAGAAAAAGTTTACCACGATACAAGAAAGATATAAGAAGAACTTACCCGAGTGCCATAACAGTACAAGAAATTGGACGCAAATTGGAAGAAAATAAATAGGTAAGCTTAATGTAATTTTTTTGTCAATTACGAAATAATTAATTGATCAAACAAAACGGCTTAATTAAATATCATCGTCATCATCATTGCAGCCCACACCTATCCCACAGCTGGGCCTGGCTCTCATATTAAATAAGGACTTATTTAAATGGAAACAAAAATGATACAATTACAAATACAAATAGACTACAGTTTTAACATCCTCCAAGAGGTTACGGCAGCCACTTTGCGGCGCTTAAAATAGGAATAAGACAAAAAAATCGATATGTCAAAGATCCCAGTGCCGCTAGTTTTAAGCTTGACTGGTGATGCACCCATGGTCTATTGCGGCGAATGGTGACAGAAATTGGTCGTTGCGCTTGCTTGGTACTAAAAGTGGCGACTAGGGTTGCGCGAAGGCTGTCAAATCTATTAATGTTCTGGAAATTTGTTTATTGCATTGTGTCCAGAAGATTTAATTATGAAAGATTACGTACACCTTCATTTTAACAAAGTTGGTGGTCTAATTGATTTGCTGCCAAATAAGTTATTAACAAGCCAAGCTTGGCTGCACAAGCTTTTCGTTGTAAGGTGTTAAAATTATGGCACCGACTTCAAGTTTGTAATACAGTAGAAAATAACTAGATTTTTTCATAACCATTAAATAATCCCAAATAAATTCATTGAGAGTTAACTGAACACTAATTAATTTTCATATACTTTTATGATATTCTGTTCTCTACTTCTTTCTCTGGATAATCTAATCACTCTCCTACCCATTCTGCTTGGGTCTCCTTAGCTGGATCGGGATGGTTGATGGGCTTGAAGTCCATTGGTGTCACTGATTTTTCAACAGAGTGCTGCTTCTCTTTTCTCTTCGATTTCAAAATAGTCTCAACCTATAGACGGTCTGAGGACATATTCTATAACTCTGATAATACTAAATAATAATCTGATAATACTAAAACTCTGATAATTCGACATCGCCATTCAAAACATTAGTCGGATTACCGCGGTTCGACTGTATACGACACTGTCCCAGAAATGATAGCCCTGCTTCGGGCGACCATGGGTAGTGTGGCTAACGCGGGTTCAGCGTGGACGAGCACGGCGCGTCGGCCGCACATTGTCCATGGTCCGCTTCGTAGAATTAGTTGCAGCAAGAAAACCCTGCCGACTTTTTATTTTATACTTCCCGATGCAATGACATTTTAATCATTAGAATTTATACGCTCCTATAAACAATTTCAATACATGCGAACGTTTTTTAACAATTTATCTACATACAGCCTCGCCAGGTAAGAGATTAAACTTAGAAAAGGGAGTTTCTTTCTCCATTTCTTGTCCTCAATATAACACATTTCTGAAATTGAGGCAGATTAAAAAAAAATTTGACGTCCATAAGCGTATTTTTAATATCTACATGAATAAAGAAACTTTGTCTCTGACTTTAATTTTATTAGCACACTTAAGCGAGCAACCTTAACTCACACATACATGCATAAACACGCACATTTGGATGAATATATTAAGCAGGTATAAGTTCTTTTTCTCATTATTTACGCTCCATCTGAAGTAATCGCTAAGCTGTGAATCTTCATCTATCGGCTATTAAGTTTGGAGTAATAGGTATACTTTTATCCAAAACTTAATGAGCTGAGCTGATATCTCCTCTCAACCAAAGATACACACAGCTCTAATTTGGTTTGGTTAAAATACTTATAAGCTAAAATGTCTTTGGTCCATGTTTGTCCAAGGTCACAATGATTGAAAATACCTTGAAGCTGTGGCCATACCATACCCAGGCTTTTCGACTGAACGTTCATCAATTCAAAATTTAAACGTTGTTGGTAACGGACCATGACCGCTGAGATACTCAATACCTAACAGTGTTATATTAAGTATCTACCATTTTGCATAGATCGAGGACGTCGTCGCGGTTACAAGGCGAGTATTAAACAAATTTATAGACATTTACATTTTCTTATACATGAGGTTCTCTCGCTTTCCTGAGCTCAACAAATTTACTGTTTGGTTCTTTGAAGTTAACGTCATACATTGTAAGTTTTACACTTCACTTGGAAATTGCGTTCACATTCGTTAACGCTTTACGGCTACTTCTATAATTTCTGACTATTCATCATCATGACTATATATAACTGTCCTACTATTGGGTTCGGCTCATTCACAGATTGGAATTTAGTGAAGTTTTATTGCAATGCGCTATTCACATGTCGGTTTAAGGAACCTTTGTCGTGCGTTTTTTTAAACTATCCACTTTAGGAACTCAGCAAGATTAGAAATGTATAAATTGTTTTCTAAATCAGACTATATAAACGGTTTTTGGGTGTTACGCAAAATTTTACCTGCTTTCAGCCTTGAAGATGAAGGCACTATTAACTGGCTTGTTATTAACTAGGAAAGCAAAGACTCAAAATAAACAATCTGGAATTAAATCCAGTTTCATTTTAGTGTAGCACCACTGAGGAGGTTTACACCAATGCTGGACAGAATTTCGATATATCCCTTAATATTGAATCTATCCTCTTTCCACGTATAACGGACTTCATTGACACGTGTTAGCGCTGCTGGCCCTTTCTAGTTATTGCTAATAATTATTACCTTTCCTGGGAACATTTAAATTTCTTTTACATTTCCAATCTTGGCGTAATACTTATTAATTTTCGCACTATGTATCCTGCCAGCTCAACCAGTTAATTCTAAGCATGTTACTAATGACCCAAACAGAACTGCGTCGTGTATAATATTTGTTACATGTCAAATATACAAACGTACTAAAGCATTACCTTTATCCGAAGTGACTTTGAGTGAGACTTTAACAGTATTGGGTGCAGTGCTGATGCACTCTCTGCATCTATGTTCTTTTCATTAGTCTTCAACTTCAATAATACCTACATACGAAATGTAATAATTCTTGGAATTCTAATAGAGTGACTTAAATTTATATCTCAATCAAATCGCAATAAGTGTGCTAGCAATAAAGCTTGCATTCAGTACCACATGTTTCATATTACAAAACATGGAAATGTTCATGTGCCTAGTCGTAATTTATTAAGTGAAATGACGTCTGTAGAATAACTAAATATCAGAATACTTTAAATATTGTCGATTAAGCCAAAATTGCTATAACGTACTTAATTGTTCAAGTACGCAAGCTAGCTGATAGCCAACTTACAAAATAAAGAATCACAAGCCACAAAAAAATTAAATTGCAGCAGGCTAAAAACCTACTGCTGTCGTTAGTAAAGTGACCATGTTCACGTATTTATTGTTATTTTCTTGCGTCTGGTAACACGTATAAATTGCGATGGGATTGCATGCGATAAAGGTCATGGGACAGATCCTTTACATCACTGGATAAGAGAAATAATTCTTGAATGAGTTCTAATTGATGCAACAAGTGCATTGTGGGCGCACTCATTAAATACGTGCCTCATGCAATATTCATTTGGCTATTGTCTTTTTTTCCCGCAAAGGTATGCCTGTGTGAGTAATTAATGTTTCGAAACGACTAACGAGATACGAAAATTTATTTTTAAGACTATAGTTGATGTCTCAGAATGAGTATCGGACAGTTTTGGAACAAGTAACTTGGGAATGTTCTTTCGGACCAAATTTGTTGGATCGCGAAGGTTTCTCGCACCCTTTGTATCGCCACAGGTAATAAATACTCGCACTTACTCGAAAATAATTAATACTTTTTATGGTTCTGTAGCTTGCGTTTGATGAGAACGAGTTACAACATATGAACGCATCTCGTGCCCGTGCCTGCGGCGCCGTCTCTTACTGCATTTAATCTCCCGTTATCAATATAAAATTAATACTCACAGCCCAATGAATACTTTGAATACTCATAATAGTGAAAAATGATGATCAGCTATACGCTTGTTTATGGAGCCAACACACCAGTTTGTATATAATTATATACTTACATCACTTGTTTATTTCGGAATGGGTTATTACAACATGACAGCTCGCTAGATTTATGGGACTAACTAAACAGTTAACTTATACATTTTAATTATTCAAAGCGAAAGACTTCCGTCACGTTTGTATTGATAAGCATTAATCTAAACTAAATTGGAAACGTTTCGTTTTGTAAACTTGATGCATATATGTATGTACCTGTACCAGACTTCCAATTCATACTCGGCAGTTAATGTTTGTTTATAGAAAAATAAACATTACCGATAACTTTGTTCCCACGATCAAAATGTAGGCCAGATAAGTCCAAGAGAAATTGGATCACTATGGATCTCAATCAATTAAAACAAAATGTTCTCTTAATGAAATGCTCAAGACTTATTTGTCTGAACTAAAAGTGCAAGGGAAAGGGACGGCGCCGCGGCGTGATGAATGTGCCACAAGCGGAGGAAGCGTGGGGGTGCCGGGTGCCGACTGCGAGTAGCGTGGGAAACACCCGCGAGTCGATGCCGGAGCGTGCGCACCCAATTCCTGATGCAAATGCGCATCCCATCTACTACTACAGAGGAACGAGCCGCCGCACCGCTGCCTACTTTCGATAACAGACGCGACAATAGAGTTCGCTTTCCTGCCCATCTACCTATCGCGGCCCTATTATGTGAGAGTTAATCGGACGATAAATACACCTTTAGTGCTTTATTGGAAACATTAGAAAAGGACTAGTAGAGCTTAAGCTTTTTACGGTGCATCACAACAATAGGGGTTTTATAACGACAACGGAGTGCTCGTTACCATCCGACGATCTCGTGCTCCTAGAAATCGCCTCTCTATTATTGTCCAGCGCGGCATAAACGAGCAATAAGGGGAAGAATTTGCGAACAGCTTCTTTTATCTGATATATTACATACGCATATTTCAGGCTTACGCTGTGCATTATCGACCTGCGAATAATTTTATTCTGTTCGCGTTGTAATTTATATCGATAATTGAATATTATTATGTTCTGTTTGTATAAATTAATATTTATGCTGACATTGATGCCAATGAAATTGATAAAATGAGCACGTTAACGATATCGGAGATACTTCAAGAAGGCAGTGCGATGCAATCTGAGACAGGTACGATTTGAAAGACAGCGGATATGTATATAACATTATTTAGTGTAAAAGATTAGCATCGCGGACGGTTTTAGGACAAAGCAATGTTCGTGCGGTGGGCAGCTAGCGGGAAGTGGATGACACAAGATGAGAGCGGCGTAGTTGTGTGCAGATTGAAACAGACAGGCGGGATGATATTGTTGGAATTACAAGCGTTTGACGACGGAGAATGAGCGCGCAATGCGGCGGCGAGCCAGCACCGGCGCCGACAATGGGCGCGCTGTCATGGGGAGCGTGGTCCCCGCGCCCGATCACGACCGCGACATCGGAAATCAATAATCGAATGATTTAGCCACCGCGCCGCGTGCAAACCTGATTACACCCGATAATGCCCGCCGCATCTCCGCAGACTCCGTTCGGCTGTGGGGCGATAGGTTATCGTCATTTCGTACTTCACACAACCGTATTATTTCCAGATGCCGACTAACGGCATGACACATATTTTTCGACGATATATATCTCATGGAACCGCTCACGACATACCGATTTACAGTAACATACTGGATATCGAGAAATTAGTTGATATTATGCGGCCGTACGGATATAAACGATTCCGATAAGTATTGAAACAGGACACATACGTATAAACTCTTGAGTCAATTAAAACCAGATCTACTTGTAAGATAGCAACAAATTATATGTACCATACATTTCCGGACATGGAAAAATGGAAGTCACATTATTGATTAATGTTTGACGTTATTTTATTACGTCATATGGACAACCAATCGCACTGCACGTAGCATATGTTAACATTTTTAAACTAAGTCAGATTCATTCTTATCGTATAAAGATGTACCACCGTTGGAAATTGTTCTAGATTAATTAGTTTAAATATTCTTGAAATATCACAAATAAATGTTAGTTTATTAAATTGTTTCGCAGGTTGGCAACATTTTGTTAATATTGTAATTTGCTTTTAATAGAAAAGAAATTACAAAAAAAAACAGTATTTAGTTCCAAACAACTTCCCATCCACACCGAAATCCCGAACCCTTTAAGGTATGCACCAAGATAACGTTCGGGAACTGAAATAAACTCTTACTGTGAAAGTTTACGAGGTCGTAGCAGTTGTTCAAGTCTAAGAACCGATAAGTATCCTGGAACACGAAGGTGAACTATTTGTTTTAGGCAGTAAAACGTTTCACGATGTTACGATCCCTTCCATTAGTCATAACGGTTCCCAACCACCTTTGTATTCACATTTGAAGCTACACGAGGAAATATTACAGAGCTCGAGATACGTTTCGTTGTTTACAGACCGCGTATGTTTTCTCATTCAAAGTTTACTTTAGTGCTGAAATCTTCAACCAATCACCGAGTTAGCTCTACAGATTTCAATGATAAAAAATCGATAAAAAGATTAAACCTGTTCCGTATAGACCTGACTTAAGCGGACCGTGACCTGAGCATGAGCTTGAAAACGTTTACAATCGGGACCAGAATTAAGTTCGGTCCATTATATGGGTGAGTCAAGTTCGACTCAACATTTACCCGAGATAAAATTGCTCAATGAAAGCGGATCTTCGGGCAGCACTTAGCTGGAACAAAGTCTAATTACATTTCGTGAGGTATCAATGAGCGGTGCAATTACGACAGTGGGCTCTGTGCAATCGACGTTGCGGGCGCGTTTTCCGTCTGTTTTACCGATGTATCTAGAATAATGTACCATTATCATGATTTATATTGAGCCGATCACGGACTAGGATGCCTAATGACGGACCATGGCCCTCCCAGTATAGCACACATGGGTCTGGAGCAGCCGTAATGAGTGGGGAACGAGCGGCCCCGGGGCGATGGGAGCGCAACGCAACGCGTATTTGTAATGCACATGTAATAGCATACTGCGTCCACAATGACCGTGCGTCAAAATACGACACGTTATAATTATTGCTTTGACAGTAACACATACATATAATCCTTAACTCACTTCAATCTGTGATAGAGAATAGTCTTCATGCTCATTGAAGAAGAAAAAGAAGAAACATTAATTGGAGGACTTCACGTGTTTATGTTAACGAATAATTAATCCTTGGACAAGTCAGACATGACCCAACACGACGATCTAAATAAAAAAAAAATCAAAATTAAGCATTCGCCTATACTATTGTAATTATACAACTGATAAAAATGCATACATAATTTTAAATACATACTTATGTATATATTTTATATACACTACTATATTAAAAATAATAAAGAAACCATACAACGAAATTATGATTGAGCACATTTATTTCAAAGAAACGAAAATTTTCAGGAAAGAGACAATTCCAGAGTAATAAAACAAGAGCTACACTAACACTAAGCTAAGCTATACAGCATACATGCCAGCATAAGAAGCTTTAAATATTTGACAATCACTAAAAGAACGATATAAGAAAAAGAATAAAAAAAATATATTATTGCCAAGAGAAAAATAAACCAAAGATTTTGATCGCAACTCGTAATTGCACATCTGCCGTGGTACAGTCCGTTTAAAGACACGACACACCATTTTCAAAGTTATTGATAGCCAGAGTACTGAGAATTATAAGCCAATAGCTATTCTGGGACGTTTGTACCAATAATTGTGCTAATTAGAAGCAAAAACATAGTTATGGGGAGATTAACTACCATGGCAATTGACAAGTCCGACAACGTCATACTGTATTTAGTTTTTGTCATGGTATAAAACAACTAAATAATAATTTGGATGCTACAACTCTATTGAATTCTATAATTTATTTATGATATAATAAGGTACATCTTATTATAAAATAAGATGCCATGAAACGAGCTATACATATGACGGGAAGAAGATACATTTTCCCGTTAAGCATTTAAGAACCAGCGTGTCATTTTCAGGAGCTTTTTTGCAACGACTAAATCACTAGATTTAATTGTTTTTAAGAAAACTGTCCGTAAAGAAGTGCAAAACGGAATCCATAAATACCTGAGTCATTCGAGGTTCCCAAAGGACAATTACAATCAACGAAAGCGCATTTACAATTCATGAGGCATTTAACTTAATTGAAAATAATAAACCTACTAGTACTAAAATACAGTCATGCCTAATATAATGTGTGAAGTAAGCTCGTATACAAAAACAAAACAACAATGGAACGTACAAACAAACGAAGTAAATGCATTTATCTAAGGAATACAAAAATCGCATTCTGTTCAAATGGGGTACATGCACGACTAGTGGATGATTACACCTGTCGTCAGGTGCGAGATACTGTGTTTATTACGTTCAGCGTCCCTCGTGTCGTCTCTCGCAGACATTATAAATTGCATTTTAATGTAAGAGCTAACATTTTATTCGTATTCACAAATAAAATATGAGATAGAATGAAACCAACGCCTACAGTTACTTTAGAAGACTTGATAAATTTTTCTAATAAAAACATTGTGATAAGAGGTGTGACAAGGAATCGAGCACGTTTAAATTCATCACTTATGATTCACATAACGGTGAACGGGTAAATGACATTGATAGAGGTAGAATAACAGTAATGTATATATATTCCAATACCCATCGATTAGCATAAATAAATGATAAATAAAGTAGTAGTAGGAACACGGAACACCGAGGAAAGAAATTGTATCTCAGAATACACGAGGTGATCTCATCATTTCGTCACTCAGCTACCTAACGTTATCAATTAAGATAAAATGGCTGGTCCCGTAAAATCAACAAAAACTGGCTTAATTTAATTCATTGTAATATTTAACAGTTAACTAAATTACATATCATTCATCACCATTAAGATTCATTTGCACATTGGAAGTAGTGCAAAATTTAGAACTTGGAAATTGTTACATGTCAAGAGGCGCAACCTTTACCATTACTCCGATAGTAATTATTCATTAGGATGAAAGTTAATTGTATGTAATTTCTATTTCTGAATCAATCATTAGACTGCAGTTTACTATAGGGTTTTAATGGGTCGAAAAGTACAGTACATTAGAAACGACTATTGCCCAGATATATGATTTCATGATGTTTTTACAGTTCTGTAACTTCCCTGGCAGGGTCACTGGCCAGTTCAACTTTCTTCTAGGGCAGATATTTAAGTGACAGATTCATATTTGTTCTCCGCTCGTGTGTTATTTATACTGTCCATACCACAAGCGATACAGGGAATCTTAGTTCATGTTTAATCAAATCTAGGTAATAATATCTACAACATCAATTGGTTAAATACTACATAAAATAATTCATTTTATATTCGCCACATCTGATAAAACAACATAATGGTCTTTAAAATCAACCAAATTAATTTACAAATTTCATCTGCAGTGTTATTTAATAAATAAAATAAATTAAAGAAAGACATAAATACAATTAATGTAATCTCCTAACGAGTTGGTAATGATGGCGTACTTAGATTAGAATAACAACAGTAATTTGTAAGTGAGACCAGAGCTAACGGAAGAAACACCGTTTAATCTCATGCAAAAGGTTTTCGTGTGACCTGAGTTCCAAATAACATATTAACAGGATACAGAAAGAATTTATTTAGGTTTGAGTTGTGTCGATTCTAAAGTCCTTGCGTCAAAGATTATATTGCACAGGCGTAGAATAAATGTGAAATTCATGATAATATCTAAATTATATTAGTAAATTGAATTAAGATTTTTTTTTCAAAAATCTTTATATGAATGCAAAGATTCGTGAACTTGCTTGCCTGACATTGGCTGGTTTCTCATTGTTTAGGACTTTTTTGTGAAAATATCCGACAAACGATGAGACGAGAATAGGTTGGCCACCGTCACTGATGGCTCAGAAACGCCAACGTCACGATGGATAGACTAGAAAGAAGATCTAGCTATTCCTCCTTCAGTCTTCAAATCGTCTTACTCTAGAAAGAAGATAGTAGCTAGCCAGTTGAACCTTGCAGAAAGCTAGAAGGATTAGTGCTGGTCATCAATTACACGAAAGTGTACCATAATTGTTTTCTCCTAACGGTCGTCTAGACCTCTCCCGTCCCACATTCCATATTTGGTTAATTGCTTACCATCGCCAAAATATATAGAATGGTTTTATCTGAGACTCGTATCTACTTTATCAGATTTTTGATGTGACGTTTAAGAATTTTTAAAATCACATGTGCCGTATTCAAAATCAAAGGAACAATCTAAAGATTGCCTCCAGATTGCAACCTCTTGATGTAGATGTAGGTCTGAATTAATGTGTGAATATTGTGAGATAAGGAAAATGTCAAGCCGTGAACGTCGGTGTGTCTTGGAAAGTAATCAGTGGCCACCGCCGCCGGGCAGCAAGTTCCAAGCCATTTGCCATTTAGAACTGATTCATATCACATGAAATGAATTCTTGTATACTGGAAAACAAATCTCCTTTTATCATAATATTAAAAAAACACCTAATACATTCACATTAAGAGCTAACAGAAATAAATGGAAAGGTAAGAAAAACGATTTGTGGGAAAATGGAGTGAGTGACCAAGGTGTTGACAAATTGACGAGAGACGAAGGAATAAAAGAGATAGACGTATTGCGTCGACACCAACTAAACCTGGGATCTGACCCTGTTGATGTTGAGCAAGGTGATTTGTTTGTTAAGTTTGCTTGTCTGTATAGAGGTGCTAATATAGATAAGCATCTCTTGAACGCAAGCTGTGTTCTTGACGAATAACTAAAGAATAAAAAGGAAAAAGCAGTAGATGTTGAATGATAAGAAGGAGGCGTACACGATCGCGTACACGAGACTTGGGAGACACCAACCATCACGCACGTCTCAGTAGATGTACTCGATCACTTCGCTCGTTACACAATTAGCAGGATTCCTGTCACTTGACAAATTATGCGACGGTTCACGTTCAATTTATTGTGAATGCTTACACATAAAACGTATACTGTACTTATAGTTTCCTATTTAGCAATGAGGCCGAGAGATTCTGAGAAAATTTTATGTTTGTACGTGGAATTGGAGGTGATAAATTAACGATTATCTCTGTAAAGAACGGTTCTCAAACATATTCCTTTAATAAATCTTGTTAGGGCTAGATATTATTCAGGTATTATTATATCTTCAGTTTGTATGTAAAGTTATTTAAATTAATTGATATCAATACCATTAATATTAAATTTTATAAAGTCGAACGATGATAGAATTGTAATATAAGAGACACAATGTCAATAAATAATATTAATTTGGAAGGAACGGTCGGATTTGTAATCTTATGGGTTGACCCAACGATCGTTATACGTGCGATTTTTTAATTTTCTTACACATTATAAGTTAACAAACTAAGCGTTAGCATATACTGTGACAATCAGGCAACTGACAAACTTACATATATATTTATAAATACATACTTATATAGATATTTACGCTCAGACATAGAACAAACATTCATTCTTATCAC
>DWJZ01003345.1:0-17274 GCA_018249125.1 Asbolis capucinus
CTTGTCAGCAACAGCTGAGTCGCTGCCTATTGCCCCCCATTAATTTAGTTTCTATATATGTATTATGTATCGTCATTATTTTAAAATATTGGGCAATAAACAAATTTTATTATTATTATTATTATTAAGAAAAGCCAACCAAGAAAACATATTTTTCAATTTTGATGCCGACTCGTCAGACTCCGACACATCTATGTCGGAAACTAACTCTTCTGCTGCGCCTTTGACTAAAGCCGAGCTGTTAATGTTGCATTTTTTTGCCGAAGAAAGCCAAGATCTTCAGCTTCTAAATTTATATTCAGAGATAAAAGCAGTTTTTATTAGATTTAATACACCATTGCCATCGTCAGCATCAGTGGAGCGTCTTTTTTCTTTCGCTACAATGACTAATTTGCCGAAAAGTCATAAGCTGTCAGATAGTATGTTTGAAAAAAGAGTTGTTTTAAAATGCAATCTGAATTATTATAAGAAATAATAATTGTGATTTATAGTAATTGAAATGTGTGTATTCTGTTGTCTACCTATATTATTTCATTTTATTATGTATAGTTTGACGGACTAAATTGAAATAAAAATAGTATCTCATTACTTATAACTGGTCTTTTTTTTCTAACTTCCACAAAGAACGATTTAGCGCGGCCTGGAACCAACGGCTTTCTGCTGACTTTGCGCGATCATCAGTCAACCTTGTGGAGAGTCCTGGCCCGTGCCAACCCTCCGTTTTATATTATTTCTATTTACATAATTTAAATTTATTTGATTAATATTTAATTGCAGGAATAATTTACGATTAATTGTTAATTGAAACACTAACAGTTAACAATTAATTAATTGTTAATTGAAACATCACAGTTAAGAATTAATTAATTGTTAATTGAAACGTCACAGTTAACAATTGATCAATTGTTAATTGATATTTCACAATTAATCAATTGTTATTTTTAATTGTACCTTGCAATTAAATTTTGCCCAACATTGCCGTACAAGTACTGGTGGCGACGCGTGACTCTGTACACTATGGCGAGCGCCTCCTAATCGAGCTCGAGCCCGCGATGGGATTTTGCCGAAAAAAATTATGTAAATATGTATGTTAATATAAATAATTCCATCTATCGTGTATTGCTAAAAGCTCCGTGAGTACATTCATTTTAAATAAAAAAATTGCTTGTACTATGAACTAAAACATAGCGAAAATTTTCACTTGTGACTTAGATTTATTATGAATAATTTTATTACCAATTTGAGTTTCCTCAATATAAATTATATTTTATTTTTGTGAAAAGTTTTTCTTTTATTATTATTCAATCAATAGCTTAATATTCAATCAATATTCAACAGATATTTCTTCGCACAAAATGAGATTCCCTGTTCGACTGCGCCACTTACAATTAGTTACAGCAGGAGTGCGAATTATAAAGATGATTGCTGAAATACATATATGAATTCATTGGCTGAAAAATTAAGGTTTTACAAAAATATTTAATTTAATTATAAAAATACACTGTACAAAAATGGTCGATGCAAGAGCCGTTGCTAGTCTGTCTTCCTGCCGAAGCTGTGTCAGCATCATTCCCAGGCTTGATTCCGGTTACTGTTATATGGTATTTTAACCTATACAAGCCTGGGACCTGGCGATGTCCATTGGCAGTATGGAATTATTATATTATGTACATATTGTAACTCCCGTGAAAACAATCATTGTAAATAAATATCTTTGGACAATTCACATACGGCCACCTGAGTCCAAACTAAGCGTTAGCTGGTACTATGGTGAACAGACAACTGATAAACATATAAAATATGCGTTCAGTTGTATAGTACATCAATAGTCGACATTCAGGTGTCATAACTTTAATACTTCTATATATTTACCAAAATTAGAATGAGTCGACTTGGAAACCTGTTATACGATAGTGTCATGCGAGTGAGAGTAACAATAATTTTATTTTCATTGCTGGTATTAATAAACAGTCTCTATAACTTTGTCACCTAATTCAGCAATGTATTGTGAAACATTCTATAAATAATCAAGAAGTACATTTCGTAATGAAATTACAACAATTCTAAAATATTTATTCAATTTAAAAAGAAAAGTAACTTTTTGATAACAGAAAATGAGGTATCTACGTTTATTATTTATAGAATTTCTATAGCACAATACTGAAGAAATAGGCATTTTTAAAATCAATCGACGATAAATGCCGTTTGCGGTGTATAGCGGACTAATTCAAATGAAGTAATAAGCAGTAAGATTATATTCGCTTGTAGGCTGACAAGGTACAAATACATGCATCATCATCATGATCCATGTCTGTGAACGTAATCTTTAATTTTTACAGACTTCAAAAAAGGAGGTACGTGGAAAGTACGGAGGAAGCACGTGGGAGGTATGTAGGAGGTACTTCAAAAAAGGAGGGAGTCATGTGTATTTTTTTAATGTGTTACTTCAGAACTTTTTACTGAGTGAACCAATTAAGATATATATATATTTTTTTTGAGCAATGGAAAAAAACGACACAAGTTAAACATATTTATTAGTTGTATTTAAACATCAATAACAATATCTTTCTGTGCCTTCGTTGATGGTGCTAGAGTATTCAATTCTAATGTATCGGTATTTGAACCTACTTGGGCACCAGCTAGTAAAAGACATATAGCACCTTCTAATTCACAAAGTCTTTTACATACATCTATCTCGTCATTTATTTCTTCTTGCAATGATGAATATAGCCTTAAATTCTCTTCAGAAAATTTCTTCACTTGATTTTCAAAAACATCTACAAACACATTTACTGCATCAATAAGTTCTCTGGTGAATCTTGTTTCTCCAAGATTCTTTTTGAAAAATCGTAACAAAGCTCCGATATTTTTATCCGACAGCTCATACATTGCTATGTGTAAAACTTTTCTTCTTTGCAATTCTTGAATGAGGGCTATAGTTTTTTCAGGAAATTTTGTTGCAGTATATGGTTTCAAAACAACTCCCAAAGCTTTACTGAATTCCATTTTCCTGAGAAATTTATCAGATTCTGAAACTTTGTCAACTTTTTCTTTTTTAACTTCCAGATCTATTTCATTTACTTGAA
Organism: Asbolis capucinus; assembly: GCA_018249125.1. Lineage (NCBI taxonomy): Eukaryota > Metazoa > Arthropoda > Insecta > Lepidoptera > Hesperiidae > Asbolis > Asbolis capucinus. The sequence continues at coordinate 3,087 of DWJZ01003345.1, forward strand.
TGTGGTCTGGTATAAATTTGAATAACATTCTTTCCTGCTGCTTGGTAGAAGGTTGGTCTCGTTTTCTTATTGAAATAACTCCATCAACCATTCCGACAGCAAGTATATCATCGCTTTCTGAAATAGCCATACTAAGGATTGCATTAGGAAAATCAATGTTATGAACGGGCTGAAATGTTGAGATATCATATATTTTAACATGTCTATCTAATGAAGCAGACATCAGCCTGCTGTTATTACTTGCAAGCCTTAATGTTGTCACAGTTTTATGGTGGTGAGAAATATTTGCTAGGAGTTTGCCACCGTTAAATATGTCCCATACTTTGATGTCTGTACCCCCAGCACTGATAAATATGCCTCCTGACGGTAAAAACAGAGCAGACTCTACCGGACTACCATGGTTGACAGTCATGGCTGTTTCATTGGTTCTGCAATCATATAGTTTTACTGTATGATCATAGCTCCCAGATAAAATGATTTCTGGTGAAATAGGACTGGGTGCCCCAGCTCTAATATAATCAGAGTGTTCTGCGAAACTTGCAATTTTTTCCTCTGTTGCAATATCCCATAAGCTAACCGATTTGTCATCTGAAAAGCTTAATACTTTAACTTGATCTTTAGTGAAGAATGTCCTGTGAACCTGAAAAAGATTTAAACAAAGTTCAAATTCAAAACCCATGCTACCACATACTGATGATAATATTATTTATTCCTTATACTTTATGCAACACTATATACATAGTACATAGAATATTATATATGTAGCGGCTATATATATAAGTATATATATAGTAGGTTATATATATAAGTAGCGGCCCTCCCCGGCTTCGCAGTAGTATGAATTATAGATCCTATGTTACTCAGTGAAAAAAATGATTAAAATCCGATGTACTATTTTTAGGCACGCGGCGCGCCGCCGACCGACCGATAACCGCGCAACCGCTATGTCCCTGCATTTTAAATCTGTAATATCTTCGAGAATATTACGAACTACACTACAAAAAACAGGAAAGCAACTTTGTTTTATACTATGTAGTGGTAATAAAATGTTATAAATAATGGTTGTAATATTTAATGATGATTTATTTATTTACTTACAGCACCAGTATGTCCAGTGAATACTCGAAGCACATTTTTGGACTGGACATCAAAAAGCTTAACAGCACCTTCCTCACTGCCAGCAATAATCAGTCGACCATCACTTCTGAATGAAGCTCCATATGCTGCTTCAACAAACTTGGATATATTTTTTACAACAACTTTTGTAATTGGATCATACACCTGGAAATATATATATTTATTCAAATAAATGCAAAGTATTTAGGAATGTTTCAATATAATATGATGATATTATGATATATGAAGAGTAAAGAATAAATTGGAATCTAGTTATAATTTTGTCACAAAACTTAATGATGTTGTTTCACATAGATAGTTTGCAATACTGAAGAAACCCAAATATGTATTTTGAAACTATATCAGTTTTGAAAAGATGTCAAAATAAAGAGAAGCAAAAGAAATTTGGCACACCTTTCAATAATGTTATTATGCTTATTAAAATCCTTTTCAGAAACAATCTTCAGTAGGATTATAAGCCTAGGATGTCATTCATTTCCAGTATGCTTGCCCTCTAATATACCTAGTTATACTGTAGTACCATATCCGTATAAGTTGTAAACAATCACAATTAATTAAATATTTCTAGGGGTAAGCCAAGACGCTTTAAATAAAAATTATACCTGTACTCTAACAGAGCATGTAGCAGCAAAATAATAGGGCTCCACAGGACTGAAATCCAAGTAGTCAATAGCGCCAAACTCCTTGACCAGCACTGGTAACTGAAATGTATTAATAAGTGTATTAGTATTTTACTCTATTTTTACATAATATACGCTGCATTGCTGAGGTCTGTGGCAAATTGTAATTTAACTTTAAAAAATCACTGAAATGGTTTCCCAACAGTACTGCAACTAAATATATAAATATAAGAAGCTTAATAAAAATGTAGTGTAAAAGAATAGTTGCATAATAGGTCTTTGGTTGTAACTTTACTTAATTTTAAGTATTTGTTTTCAATTAATATTCTGTAAAAAATATTTGGGTGCTTCTGAGTTGCATCTCGGACTGCGGCCTGCGGACCTTCAGGCCAGGGCCCGTGTAATGTTGTTTATTCTCCTGCGTTATAGTAACGCTAAGCTGTTGTATTGTGGATTGTGTGTAATAGTGTATCACATCAGATTCGTACAAAATTAATAAGATTTAATAAATCCAAATACCTAATAAGTATAAACAATTATAAAGATCAGTTCACAGGTGAGCTCCTGAATAGGTTAATCTTTTATACCATCGTGAAAATACAGCCTACATAACCTCTTTATACAGAATTTTGAATTTGGTCTATTCATTGTGTAAATACTTATTTATGAGGTGCCTGTACTTACCCCTAGCTTTTTCCAGTATATTGAATCTTCAGTAAGAACTGAAGCTGGTTTTTGATAAACCGCCTTGTTTGTTTTTTTGAATGGATATGATATATGAGCCATAGTATTCTATAAATGAGAGTTGTAACTTTTAACAATTATATGGTGACTGTAAAAATAAAATTTACAGCATGAACATTATTAAAAATATTCAGAATGTTGTTTAATAAACACGCGGATAAATTGTATTTTGATTTGATTCAGCATGCAGTGATTTGACATTTCAAATGACATTGACTATCAGTGACAAAAAATTAAATAGTTGCCACTTCTAAATCATAGACCTAATCTAAAAAAAATTATGGACTAACGGCACTCATTTTGTCAATCGAAGAAATGATTTCTCATCTGCGATCAGCGTCAGCATTTTTGACTATTGATAGTAACAGAAAACCAAGGGAAAAGTGGAAAACTTAGTTTGAAAAATTTACTTTCCTTCAATCCATTTTTCACTGGGGCTCTCTTCTCGTTTGTTGTCTATGGCCCCGAATAAGAAAATACAATTATTGTCAGTGTCAGTGTCAGTATGTTAATTCACTGACAAATTCAAGTCATTAAAAATGTCAAACTTCTTGTTGACTGATGTGTGGGGCTTGATTTCATAATATTTTATATTTAATTAATATCCTTGCGAACAATATTTAGGTTTCCACACTTAGAGTTTCCTTAAATTAAAAGAAAATGTTTAAATTATTAACCCGGCATGGCCGTGGCTGTAGTGTTATAAACTTGATACATGGGAAGAAAATTGAGGTTAAGAAAGCAAAAGTATATTACTTTTATTCTTCAGCCGGAACAGTGAGATTTGCGTCGACAGGGGTTACAGATGTTGGTAAAACTACTCCTTTAATTGATAATATACCAGAACCGCCGCCGGTTCCAGAACCATCAGCAATCACTGAAGCCGTCCAATCAGTAGCGGCGAATGGTGAGCCCACATTTGCGAGTTTAGGACTCGGTGGATGGAGTCCAGTTGGAATGGTACAGAATTGCTTTGAGTATCTTCACATTACACTCGATGTACCATGGTGGGGAGCAATCCTAATAGGCACTGTCGTTGTTAGACTGGTTATGTTTCCATTAGTAATTATTTCACAGAGAAACACTGCTGTTATGAATAATTACTTACCTGAAATTCAGACATTGCAACTCAAGATGACGCAAGCTAGACAAACAGGCAACCAGTTAGAAGCCGCCCGGTACGCCCAAGAGATGGTGATGTTCATGAAAGAAAAGGGGCTGAATCCCCTCAAGAATGCCTTAGTGCCGTTGGCACAAGCCCCTTTATTTATTTCTTTTTTTATGGGCTTAAGAGGCATGGCTAACTGCCCAGTTGAGAGCATGATGTCTGGTGGAATATGGTGGTTTGTAGATTTAACTGTACCTGATCAATATTTCCTGCTTCCTATAATAACCAGTGCGACGATTTGGGCAACAATAGAATTGGGAGTTGATGGAGGGCGCCTTGAGGCACAAAACATGCAGCTAATGAGGTACTTTCTTCGTGCCATTCCAGTCATCATGATACCTTTTACAATCAACTTTCCTGGTGCTATATTAGTGTATTGGTGTTCAAGCAATTTCATTTCGTTATGTCAAGTTGGTCTATTAAAAGTGCCCGCAGTGCGAGAGTACTTTAAGATTCCAAAGTTTCAGAAGTATTCACCTGACAGCTTGCCAATAAAGAAGAAAGGGTTTGTTGAAGGCGCTAAAGAGTCATGGACTAACATAAAGATATCCAGAGACTTGGCAGACAGGCAAAGAGTTGATGAAATGATTTTCACAAAAGCCGGCAAAGGCCCTGTACAAAAAACATACAAATTTGATCCAACAAAATTATCAAATGTACAAGCCAAACCTAAGTAGAAGTTATATTTTATGTAATATTAATAATGTAATGTAGACTATGTAATAAATACAAATAATTTATATTGTTGTTATTTTGCATCTTGTAATTTTATATGTCAAACTTAGTTTGTGACTTTTTAGTCAATAATGTTAAAAAAATAATTTCTCTCGAAAAGTTGTAAAGAGCATAACAAAATGAGTACAGTTAATGAGATGTATATCAGACTATAACCAAAATAGGATTTCAAGTTCACGGTAATATTTTATCAGTTAAACAAAACAATTACATTCCTACTCCACATAACATTTCAGTCGAATATAGTCCTGTAACTCGTTTTTTTTTTCATTAGTCAATAAAAATCTTAAAAAAGTATCAAAAATGGAGACATCAATACAACTGTATTACACTTCCTAACTTGCAAATTTTACCTTATTCCCAATAAATAAGACTCATGTTGCGTCTGAAGTTTAAACTTCGCCTTACTATCCTATAATAATTTAAATAATCGTGCGATAGAGACAAATCTATACGGGACTATTTAAAAAAATGTATGATGTAGGTTAGTGGGCCGCCCCGATTGAACCTGTGGTGTTGCGCGAGTGTCCTTTTGAAGGCGCTGACGCCGACTCACGATTTTATTGTTTTATTAAACGCCTATTATGCGGATTTTTAAAAGTGACTCGATTCAACATAGATTACGTAGAATAGGAACTTATAGGATTAGTGTAGTTCGCTTATTATTATTGTGCGAAAATTGACGCTTAGGTATTTAAAATAGTGAACAACGTAGAATACGTTTTACTCAGTTGTGCACATTTGACTGAAATGTTTGGCGTTGACAATGAATTTGGATTTAGTTGCCATAACCCCGGACCTCACGTACACCTCTAGATTTTTGGGGAGTTACATTAACAGTGACGTTTAGGGATATTATGTCAATTGCAAAGTTAACAAAAGAGTTCTTCATTTAAAAACTTGTAATTAAAAATACGACCTGTGACGGTGATCGACTCACACGGGACAACTAAAATCGCAAGACGTTTAAGATTTCTGTATTTGATTACGTGTTGGACATAATTATTGAAAATCTGAAGATTCGAGGACCTGCCTTGTGTTAGCAGTTTTTAAAGTGAATGTGATAGTTAAAGTAGTGACCAATCGTTTTTAAACTCACTATTGATGGCGGCAGATTTGCGATAATGCGCTGTTGCCGCTCTTGCGAAAGGTTAGTGAATATTTATTATTTTTTATTATAAATGAAAGAGTTGTTATTTACAAAATGAAATGGTGGAGAATTTTTTGCCGATTTTCGGATGAATTCGGGTGAAATGCTCGTTGTTGATTGTTAATTTTAAATTCTTTAGAAGTCGTTTAAGTAAAGTAAATGTCCTAAGTCACTATTCGAGCAATAATTTTGGTGACATTAAACAAAAATATTTACTCCTTTTAAAATGGACATAAAGGCAGATGCATAAAAATTAGTTTCCGTTAGCTTTATCGCTTATTTAACTTATCCTTGTGGAGTTTCGAAAAATAATTCCTTGTTTTTATTTCCTTTCCACCGACTTATGTACATGACATAAGTGGCGACCTGTCTACTTAGGTTGTAGGGAATACACAGAAAATTAAACGCGTCTTGTCGAAGCTATGGAGATGGCCGACTGACTGAGCCGGTCACCTACCTTGTTTATTGCAATAAAATGTACAATATTACCGATAGTACCGACATTATAGCAAAAAAAATAGCATACAATATTTGGTACGTAGGCACACTACTCCGCCTTACCCTATATCAGTGCCTGATGGGAAAACCATAGCAAATATTTGGAATGCGTGTGTCGCATACATAGGTTATTGTCCACTCATATGTAACAGGCACTTTTATTTGCAGTAGAGGTAGCTTAGCTGTAGAGGTAAGGTTAGCAAAAACCTAAAGGCCTATACTTTGAAAATGTGTTAATCCGCCAATGCCAGCGTGGGATTTGGGCGAGTAATCTACGTATACTTGGTTCAAATTCGATCTGGAATTTTTACCATACAAAGTTAAGTTTGTGTCGTAAAAATAACGAAACAACATAGTGAGAATATTAATCTTCCCTATATGGTATTCTATTTTTCGTTTCGATGACTTGCCGTGACCAATCAGACTACTTATAAATATCTGACACTTGATTGCGAATAGCATCCACGAATCCGCATCAGAGCAGGGTGGTGGAGTTTAGGATTCATAAGATCCGAGGAGTAACCCGTGCCTAATAAAGGTCCATTTATGGTTTGAAATCAAATACTGTAAGTGAGATGAACAAAACGTACTTTTCGAAAAATCAAGTAATATCATATTATCCAGATAGGGCTGCGAAAATATATTGGTAACCTGCTATTGGTTCTATACAGATATATTATTCTTCATTATTTCTGAGAAGTTTGGGAGGACTATTGGAATGTTTTCATCGGAAATACGAGAATAATAAAGCGGGAATGATCGTTTGAACAAAGCAAAGGATCTCCAAGAATTGAATGTTGAGAACGCCATTACAGATGTTGAGTGAACTCAGTGGCGGGCGTTCGTACGAATAATTGTTTTAACTGGAATGCGAAAGGAATTTTTGGCAGTCTTATTGCAGTTGATTTCTTTTTATAAAACTTAAAAACAATCCTTTTTTGTTTGTAAATCGTGGTCATACAAGTGAAGACGAGGCAATTTTTACCAAATAGGTGAAGACCATACATAATAATTAGTTAAGTACGTGTAACTTTATATCGTGTAATCAACAAATATTAACTACGTGGACTTTCTGCATCATGACTGACTGCTGTAATATTGAGGCTTCTGCATCACGGACGTTAGCTGAAAATATCGGTACTGACTTCATATTTATCGGCTGTAATATTGGGGTTCTGTATCACGAACTGTGTGTGCGAGGTCGGTGGTGCGTCAGCCCCAATTTTACCCTACTCATAATTAATAGCAAAGTGTCACCGATGTGTTGAAGAATGTAAAAAATTTTTGGTACCTACTGCTTTGGTAGTTTACAAGATTTTGTCCCTTCATTATTGGACACGGTGAAATACGGTTCAGTTTACAAAGATCCAATATTTAATTTCCCTATCCCCTTTTCGCATGGTAGGAATCTGTTTATTCGTCGTTGACATCCCATCAAGACAAATGGGACACAACTCACCTGTCTTTCCTCACCCATGCCGTATTAAAATAACTCCTTTAAGTCATGATTTGATAAGGTTTTATTAAGTATGTCATATATTGAGACGAGATTGTCACGCGGTTATTTAATGTTAATGGAGACCCCTTGTCTTAGGGGAAATTAGAATATGGAGCCTAGCAATCTCCAATAGAAGTTAATGCCTCTACAGCAGAGGCCATAGGCACATTTTGGTCAGGTATAAAAGTTGTGAAAATTCAATTGGATCTACATACAACGTAAATATCTTGAAGTCAAGTTTTCTACTTAGTTAATGTGCGTTACCATCGAAGACTTCATCGCCACTTACCATCAGGTGGGATCGTGGTCAAACGCTAATTTATTTAAGGTAAAAAAATAGACGCTTCTTTCTGCACCGGAAACCAAATTCCCTAATTCTCTAAATTTAAGCTGGTACATAAATCTACGCTACTTGAATGTAAACATTCGAGTTTGGATTATGCGTCGTAAAGTTATTCGATGAAATCCTAATTCGATGGAGTTATAAACTCGTGGACTACTAAGTTGAAGATAACTACGTTCTGGTAGCGGTCGTTCGTTCCGGATTTCTAAGATTTATTCATCGAATCTGTGGATGGAGAATATTGCGATTGCAGGAGATGAATAGTTCACCTGCGCGCTAAATATGGCTCAGTCACGGGTCCAACTGGTGTGAATGAAAATGAAATACTGTTTTGGATAAACACCATTATTTCATCTAACAGTCTATTATTTTCCGAAGAAAAGTATATCTAAACATTTAACTGTAGCCAGGTACTCACGATCTGTTTATTATTATGCCGATATTTTGACCCAGTTGCATGACTCTTGCCGTGACCATGACTCTTGCAATTGGGTCGAAATATCGGTATAAACAGATCTTGAGTACCTTTTTGCATTAAAATGTTTAGTATCCGCGACGATATTAGTCTAAAAATATAAAAAGTATATCAATTTTTTTATTGAGTGTTCGTGACATTAGTTATTAGTTATCCTATTTACAGGCTGTGTGTGCTTAGGGTTTGAACGTTGGCCTAACGCGGAAGAAGCCGCGGGGCACAGCCAGCAGAACATATTACTTCATTTAGTAAACTTCAGCTTATGTCGTAGTTACGTAATATTAATCTCCATTGTACGTTTTCAATTTCAGTACATTTATTACTTAGGGTTGCCTACGAAGAAATTAAGTAATTAATCAAGAATTTCCAAAAACAGTGAAATATACGTCTGCTTCGTGTTTTAAGCTTTTCTAAGGCAACGATTAAGAGGATCTTGGAGTGAAATAGATTTTCTACGGCGTCAGACGACTTATTTTCAAATTTGGCTCACGTAAATTTTCATTAAGTTGAAAGCGGGAAAGCATTGTTTGTTGTCACATAAAGTTTTCCCTTTTAATAGGGACGAGCTTGTGTAGTTGGGGACATAAAATCCATTCTAATTTTTGCACGGTGATAAAATCAGTGGTCAAGTTTGAGTTGATCTTGGGTGTGGGGAGTTCTGTAATTTTAGGGCCTATTTTTGTTCAAGGCGTAGCGTATTGAATGAGCGAATTAAAAAAAAATCGAGAATTGTAGAGAGAGCCTAGTGGTTTGAACGTAGGTCCCTCGGACGCTCTAATTAAAAAGACTATGTCCGTACTACAAGTTAATTATCACTTGCTTCGGTGAAGGACCGCATGGTGAAGAAATGTGTACTCTAGAGGTTTTTTTACCAGGCAAACGAGCGGACGGGTCACCTGATGGTAAGTCATCACCGCCGCCCATGGACGGTAGTAACACCAACCTAGGATGTTACTAACGCGTTGCCTGCCTGGAAGGAAGTGATAGACCCGCATACATAGGGAAGAGAAAGAACCAAGGGAAGCGGTACATTGCCAAAGCAACAGGGATCAATAACGTCAGCAACTGACACCAACAAACACCAACGACATAGCACTTCAGGACGGGAGACAGGAGAAGAATAAAGAGGAGGATGGACGAAAGACGGGGACAAAAAGAGGAGAACTGGCTCTCAAGTTATAGAGAGTACCGTAAAGATCTGTAAGGTATGTGAAGTTACGTTCATAGCCCTGTGTATATTTTTCATACCCCATTGTAGGCGATTGAGAAAGTTAAGATACAGCGGGCGCGGTTGGTACGTGGATGGGTGACCGCTAGTGGTAAAAATATCATGAACGTTTTCATGCTTCTGAGGGCACGTAAGGTCGGTCCCGGTCGGTCCAGGTGGTTATGTTAGGTATGTATGAGGAGAGGCCTGGGCTCAGTACTGAGTACAGGTCACAGTAGTAACACCTGTATATACAAAACATAGTGTATCGGGTTAACCTTTGGTTACACATTAAGTATATGTTGCTGTAGAAATTAGAATAGATTGATGATTCTACATAATAAATACAAAGAGAGGAACCCTAAAATGTTCGACAAGGAGGACATTTTATTTTAACCCTCAATTTATTAGAATTCGACAAACGACCGACTATTGGGTATTTTATATATTAAAAATATAGGGGGTTCTCCATTCATCACGTGGGATCCAAAAGGGGGAGGGGGGTCGGAAAAAAATAGGGAGGGTTATTGAGATAGCACGTGGGTTTATTATCGAAATAAATGCACATAAAGTTTTTAAATAGTTTATTTTTATTATTCCTATTATACCAAGTAGTACAAAACCCCCTCCTCTTGGTGAATATTAACATAGTGTAATAAAAATAGCCTCCGTTACTTCTTATTACATCAGCTATCTGCCAGTGAAAGTCCCGTTAACATAGTCCAGCCGTTCCAGCCATTAGACGGAACATACAGACAAAAATAAGAAACTGTTATTATGTACTTGTACGAGGTTACGTAGGTAGGTACTTTGGCATATATGCATAACAAAAAGCGGTTATATTTAATATTACCGATATCCAGCTCTATTTATTTGAATGTATTGTATAGATTTCCATCTCCTTATTAATATAAGGAAGTGAATCTTGACGAGGTTCGACATGAAACTTCAATCACAATACGGAACTTGACGTACAAGGCAGAAAGGTAATGATTGAATTGAAAGGAAAATAACTTGGAAGGTATGACAATAATAAAATTGTATTCCATATTGTTTGATAACAGAAAGAAAGTTGTTTATATAATAAAAATATATCCTGGTAAATGTCGGTATTTATTGGCTAGCTTATTTGTTTATAATATAATTTCATGTGTCTGGGGTCACGGTAGTGATCCGCCAAGGTGAGTGTGCGGAGCGTGTTGGCACTACCTATCTTTTTTCGGAGCGTTTCGTCGAATGTTATGTACGGTGCCGAATATTAGGGTACTCCAGGCTTTGGAGTTTGGTCTGAACCTGTATTTATTCGTCTGTATGTAATCTAATCTCTAAAATTACTGGACAGAATTGAATGAAACTTTTTTTCTTACGTAGCTATTAAGCCAGTTTGATAAAAAATCAACAAAGTTTGACGTAGTCGCGGGAAAAGCTGACAGTTTTGATTTTAACCCTTGACATATACAATTATATACATAGTTGACATTCATATTGTCTTGTTTAATGGATATCATTGTTTAAAGGCATAATTTAATAAAACAGGAGTCAGGGAAAAAGTTGCGTTTAAACTAGTTTTCAGTCATACAGAATTAAGTAAAGTGAACATTGGTTGTGAAATAGTTTCCTTTGAAACTGAGCTAGAACCTCGCCAAGATCGTGTGGCTCATGCACGGAGATGGTTCCTGCCTCTTCCATTCTTTGACATATTAATTGTGTGAAGAAATTGACTTTGACGTGCCGTTACTTACAATGTGATTATTTATGCAAAATTGAGGGGTTGGCCGTTTTGTTACTATAGGAACTAACACAGAAAGAATAAATGAGAGTAAATAATGAATAAGTGTTTTACCTTATACCTTAGTAACTGTATATAAATCAATGTTTATTTGCGAGTTTTCTTTGTCCTTAATAGATTCTGAAATGGCAGGAAATAGAGCACTGATGTCGTTAGTATTTTTTTATGTGATAAGCAGGCAAAGGAGCAGATGGTAAGTGGTCACCGCCGTCCAAAGACATAAATAAAACTAGAGTGGGATGATGAGGAAGGAAGTAAATACACGTAGGGAAGAGAAAGAGATAAGAGAAACAGTACAACTGGGATCAATAACGACAGCAACTAACACCAGATACAACAATATACATATCACTTCAGGACGGGTGACAGAAGAATGTGGAGGAGGATGACTGAGGGACGGGGATAAAAAGACAAGAACTGGCTCTCAAGCCCCCAGCCGGAACACGATAAATCGTTTAGCAGCTGATTCAAGAAGAGGTAATGATATCCTGCCAGAGGGGCTTCACAAAAGGATAATCCTTGCGTGCCCTACCACTGATATCTGATACCTTCTACACGCCTTACCTCTTCATATTTATTACACATTTTTTTAGATACTACGTTTCTTGCAATACAAACCTTAATCCCATGCTGGCCTAAAGTCCCGATTTTCGGCGTGGCGAAAAAGAATTTGGGTCACCTTGCAGGCTACCAACTGTAGATCGAATAATAATCGAAGAATAAATATTTGGGTGCAACATCGATTAAAACGGATCGAAACACCCTATATAGAATCCGATTGCTTTCGAACTCAAAATAGTACAAAATGTACGGGTAATAGAGCGACCGCGAATGTCAATCAAAGTCGGCAGACGTCGTTTCAGTAAAATTGATATATTTTTAGTTTACCAAACGAATTCTGGTCAAATTGTTTGGTTCCCAGTAGTGGTTCAGGTGTGTACCTATCTGTTGAATATATAATTTATAGGCTTTTGATCAGTAACATCCCAATGAAGCGTTCAAAACTAGGCATCTTGCATCAGCGTGCGTGGCTGAGGATGAATGACCGTTTGTAGCTAAAATTTCTTGAGCGCTGAGGGGGCTGAGCGTGCTGAGGGGCACGTAAAGCCGTCAGTTCCGGCCATCATTGCGACTACTGGGCTGTTAATGTGTGAGAGGCAAAGGCCATTGACGCTGGTCAAATGCGGATTGGCTTTCACAATCATTTGACAATTGTTTGGAGAATTTTTAGCAGTGCAGGTTTCCTCACGATGTTTTCTTTCACAGTGGCAAGTCATAACTTCTGATGCGCTCATAGTTTTTAAAATTAAGAGTCGCGCGCTGCATGATTTAAACCAAGGACCCCCTGTTTGCGACACCAAATTTCACATTAGGCCATGACTGCCTTCAAAATTGTATCGTTATCGGTATCGTTAGTCGTTAAGCTACATCAGAGGCTTTCGATTGACGTAAAAACTCCGGAGGAGTTGCACTCCAGCCCTTTCATTGAGAAGTAATGATGTAAGTAAACATTGTATGAGTTCTAATCGATTTTAATGTCGTCAGCCATTCTGTATCCCATCTTTTTATCACCAGGAATCAGGGGAAATCTTATTTTATTTCAAACCGATTCAGGTACAAAATCTTTCGCACAGTTAAGGGATTTGTACAAGTGTCCAAACTCGGGTGTGTCCGTCGGGGGCTCGTAACAGAGAAATACGAGCATTATTGCCAAGTTTACGACCGTCGTATCTCATCTCGCCGCGTAACTGTTTTAGGAAGGATTTATTTGTGTACATATGACGCTATGTTTCCGTGAACGTTTGAACTGAACGTTTTGTGGGCTAAAACAATTGATTCACAGAGTAAGGAACGCTGTTAAGGGTTTAAAAGTGGTGTCTTTTATGTCTGGCATTGTGTTCGATATTTCCCTGGTGTTGCCCGTTAAGGCGATGGTAACCACTTATCATTACGTAGCCCGTCTGTTTTTTAAAGAGCACTTCTGGTTTTGAAATGTCTCCACACTTAGCTGCCAAGTTCACCTTCTATCAGATCATTACAGATAGACTAAGGTGTTGTAAGAGGTAACGGAAGTCAGGTGTGTTGTTGTACGGCTTCGCATAAGTTTGCGTACGATTTTTCCGATAATAAAAAGGTTTATTTTATTTAACAAATGATTTCTAGCCGCTGGGTTTATGTTTTCATTACAATTGCTAGAAAAGTGAGTTTTGTTCCATCGTTATTATACTAATTATACTTTATTTTGATACTTTTTAAAATTATTGGCTGTATGTGTAGCATGTATTTTGCACACAACCATTAATTTAAAAAAATATATATTAAGTGCTGAAATAATTTCCTTTCACGTAGGTGAATATATTTTTAATAATATTGACCTGGTAACATATTTTAGAGCTCCCACGGGACCTGGCAGTACTAAAAGCTGGATAAAATTGCTGTAAACCAGAAGATCTGGTATTTCGACCTTTTTAATTTATGACACGAGTAGAAAAATTGGAGATAAAAAAGCAAAATATTCAAAAGCATCGTAATTGTAGAACAAGAAATTAAAAACACAAGCTTTAATTATAGATCTATAATACAAAGAAACACAAAATTTCATTAATGTATTGTTAACCGTTAACGTAATATCAGGTCATGGTTATCGTATTGTCGTATGGAAAGATTATACAAAATTTCAGCTCTGTAGTGTAAGACGAAATGGGTTTGCTTAAACAAGATTTGATCCGAACACTTACAAACAAATATACTAACATACTAATGTACAAACATACACTGCAAGTTAAATAAAAGCTTGTAAAATGTATTCTCCTCCAAAGCTATG
>DWJZ01003346.1:0-17271 GCA_018249125.1 Asbolis capucinus
GTGGACTATGGCCTTAACCTTCTCGTTCAGAGAAGAGACCCGTGCTCAATAGTGGGCTGTGATGGGTTGAGATGATGTGATCTATTTCATGTATCTATCGTCACAAACTTTCACATTTATAATATTAGTTGGTAGGTGTGTGAGGTACTGTTAGTGTGCATAATTTATACAGTAAAATCGATATTAGTGTAGCGATGTGCCTTGTTGCAATTAAACATCGAATAGCGATAAAGTCAACATTCGGTTCGCAAATGGGATATTAATAATTCATGCCGACTCCCGCCCTGTGACCGCTTCGCGCTTGTCTCTGGTAGGGCTGCCACTCGCCAGTTTCTGGTCACCGTCGCGCGGTTTCAGGTAAGATGTGTCACGTGAATATATTGTAACGGCAATGGGTAAAAATGTAACGGGTAACGTTTACCTCATATATAAAATTCTCGTGTCACAATATTAGTTACCATATTCCTCCGTAACGGCTTGACCGATGTATATGAAATTTTATTTGCATATTCACTAGGCCTGAGAATTGGCTACTATAAATTTTTTATACCCCTAAGTGATAAGGGATGCTCCTTTTTTAATTTTTGTATTATTTTATATAATTTTTTTATAAAGTGGCATTACAAAATACATGACACCTTAAATTTTCACCTTTCTATCACCAGCCCCTTTTTTTTAAGTCACTTTAATAATTTCCTAGAAATAATTTATATGGAAAAACAACGTTTGCCGGGTCAGGTACTAATATATAAACATTTTAAACGCAAAAGGATCTGTTTATAGGCTTACCGTGACCATGATCCATGCAACTGGGTCGAAATATCGGTATAATGAACAAATAGTGAGTACCAGTTTACATTTAATACCTTTAGTATCCGCGACGATAATGCTCTAAACATATGTATATGTTAATCATTTATACCGGTATCTCGTTGGTACCTATTAGAGATTTAGTTATTTTTTGATGATAAACGTTAAAATCAAATGTTGCGTTCATCATTTACTAGCTTTTGCCTACGATCCTGCCCATGATAAAAATATGCAAGTGATAAGATAACGGTTTGGATGCTGGCGTTGATCGTGGGGCCTGGATTCAAATCTAAGACGCTATTCTAATTTCCAAGAAAATGTGCGTTTTGAAATTATTTTTAAGTTTTTTCGGTTAAAGAAAATGTGATTACCAGATCTTCTGTTTTGCTCCCCGTCTTTTTCATTCTTCTTCTGGCACCCGTCTTGAAAGAGCATGTTTTTTGATGTTTGTTGGGTTGCTTGATTTCATTGTTGCTTCCGGATATTTTAGCTATGTATCGCTTCGCTTTTTAATCTACCCCGTGCGAGTCTATTACTTCCCTCCTGGTAACGCGTTGGTTACACCTCTGCCTGATTTTGTCATCGTCCATGATCAGCGGTGATTACTTATAATTCGATGACCCGTCTGCTTGTTTATACAGGAAATATGTATTAAATTCAATTTGTTTTAAAGTCTATTTGGTTTGTGGCAACCCTACGGGCGAGTTCTCGTAATGAACTTGATGTTTGAACACGTGATGCGTTTTTTGACAGATTGTTTCTGAAGTACGTTACGTTTGGCCGGCGAGAGAGGGCGCTGTTAGTTGGTTTTGAATGAACGCATGAATTTTTAACTGTTGAGTACAATTGGACGGTCCTATGATAAAATCGATACAGTTTTATTCACTGCCATGAGTGACGGAGAGTGAAACCTAGCACGGATCTCTCCTCAACTGAGGAATCTTAGAGTATTCTTCACCACGCCGCTCCAATGTGGATTGGTAGGATGGGTTAGTGGCCAAATTGAACGATGGAAATGTCTATGTCTGCAAGGCTTAATGCTAAGTTATATCGGTCATCTATCCACTAACCAGCTTGCTTAACATCGTCGTTCACTTACAAACAACACAAGCCACTGCGCTATGAGCATTTAGGGGAATGATTTCAAAACTTATCACGACTAAACTCGAGAGCTTTCCATAATGTTCTAGAAGGATGTAATCTAAAATAAACAATGGCTTTCAGTTATTTTGTGATCATTTCAACTGAAGTTGGTCCTCAACTTATCTAAATCTTCAAGATTTCGAGCATATTTTAACCCGCATTCTGAACGGGATTATACTCTCTAATATTTTAACTCGCAGAAATGCCATGAAATTGCGAATAGTTTATAGACCTGTTTGATAGCAAATGGATAAGCGATAAGCGATATTATTTCTTGTTTATGGAACCATTTGTATTCGTTTACAACATTTTATTTTTTACCTACCGGTTAGTGGTTGAAAACTGAAACACATTGATAAGACGTCACTGTCTGTCCGTTCGTCCCTTTTTATTCAATCGTTCTCCGGCTAGTTTTCCCTGTGATTGGCACGGGTAACACAAAAAACTTCCACAATCCGAACACAAATATTCATTTTCCACATAAATGCCAGTATGGACGGATACAACAACTATTGAACAGATTTGAGTAAAATTAAGTACGGTCATAGATTATATTCATTTTTACTTAGAATAAGTTATTGCTTGACATCGATTCCACCTGATGGAAAGTGGTGAAGATGTCTACGATGTTGGGCGCTCCAATTTAGTAAATGCCTATTCTCTTTAGTTATACACACACAGGCTATTTTACCAACCACATACCACACAGGAAAAGCCACGGGTGGAAACTACAACTAAGCAGAAGATAATCCTACTAATATTATAGTTCCGAAAGTTTGTGAGTATAGATAGATACATATTTATTAATCCTTCACACAAAACTGACGGATCGTAATGAGATTTGGCACAGAGATAGATTATATAACATGGACATAAGAATAAAACATGGACTTTTTATTTTTATTATTACTTTTTATCAATATACAATACGGACGAAGCTGTATGCGAACCCTAGTAAACTATAAACGCTTAAAGAATCTCTCTGACAATAGAGCAGGTGGTTTATGAGGATTACGCGACACCTCGGATTCACTCAAGCCCGTATATATTACTCAACTTTACAAATGGTGACCATGTATTAGTGGCGAGTTAAGTGTTAAGCCTTTCATCTTCATCCATCCGTCTTCCTCAGGCCCCTTATCCACTTGACCCTTGAGGAAGTTGGCTTCATAAAGATCCTCAGTATTTGACAGGCCAGTCGGTTTAGTGGTCAGCGAATCTGACTGCTACGCCGAAGGTCATGGGTTCGATTCCCATTCACGTCAAAATGAATGAATGCACTGAGTTACGGATATTTGTTCATGAAAATACTACTGAACTGATCTGTTTAAAATTTGGCACAGAGATAGATCGCAATCTGTAATAATTGATAGGCCGATAATATACTAGGTGGCCGAAGCCGCATGCGAAGCCTAGTATTAACTGATTTATTCGAGCGGAATTAACTATAAACTATACAATAATTTCCGGACAAAATTACAGTAAACAAAGCAGTTAACAAAAAGGGCGGTCGGTAAACATCATATTGTTATTCATTGTTTATAACTGAGCACTTGACTAATTGTTTTGTCTGTTTGTTTGTACAGCCAAATTGCTTCGAGCTTGGAGCTCTGTTGTTTGAGTTGTCGATGGGTCCGTTTGTTATTTGGAGATATTTATATATGTACTAGCTAACCCGGAGAGGTTCTTATTACTGGTGTTACTATTTCAAATCCTGTTCTATAATATTTATTCGTTAGAAGTTTAGGGACTACGAATCGATTAGTCAAGGTTTTTTGAGTTGCGAATTCGATTTGAATTGCGAATTCGTAATTCTTATTTCAAGTTATTAAATCAGTTAATAGCGCCATCTGTCGCACTATGGAAGTAGCATTAAGACTTAGGCAACCATTTATTTCAATATTGATTTTATATAGACTTCCTTTTTACGAGTAGCTTAGATAAGTCAGCGCTCGACTCCCTGAATACCTGATGGTAAGTGGTGACAAAGACTTCGATGGTAAAGCGCATTAAGCAGAAGATATTGTATTTGGTTATAATACTGTTTATTAATATTAAAGCAGTGTGTCAGGTAGCGCATGAGTTTTTTTGCCACTAACGGTCACGCATCCTACCAAGCGCGCCCGTTGCTAACTTTGTTAACCATTTACGATCGACGGAAGATACCGAGCTACGAAATATGCTTGCATTGTGTGACATGTTGAGTACGAGTGTGTGACAGAAGATTGTTTACGGAGTCCCACAGTCTCTCCCACGTCGAACGGTCTTGTAACGGTCGAACAATGGGGACACCCCACGCTGAGACACAGTTATAATTATAAATCACGTCATTACCATTAATCGTTAATAATTAACCCGTTATTAACTGTTTTTAATAGCTTTTATTAAACAATTAAAAATGTATATAATTATTGTTAATAAAAAATATGTATGCATGAAAAGGAAAGATATAACTTTCTATCTTTATTCTGTAGGAATAAACTGTATCACTAAATCGGGATGGAGCTGCTTTCCAGCCAACGGTTCATGCTTTTCTGGGTCTCAGGGTTTCATTGATGTACCAAATTTTTTTTTCAATAAACGTCATTGATTTATTTATAATCTAATAGGCCTAATATACACATTTTATAAATATTTTAATTTATTCATGGATTTATCTGATAGTATGTATGCGTTTTTCCAAAATTATTAATTTATTTTGATTGGTTTTTTTTATATTTTTTATATTTTCCCGAGTAAGAGTAAGAACCACGTGCTGTTTATAAACAAAGATGGCGGCGCCGTTATTTCCAAATAGTATTAAAATAACTTACACAAAACACTAAGTTGCACAGTGCTTCTCATCGGTGTGTCTCTTTGCAACGCCTCGTGCCGCGCCTCGCAAGTGAAGTCCGCGTAGTCGTCCTCTGCTGTTGCTTTGAAATGAACCCTGTAACAAGTAAATAAGGCTTATTTTTATTTGACAAATATTTTATAAGTATGTACATACATATATTGTCATTAATTAAATACTTATCTAGTACTTATCTAGTACTTACTAGTACCTACTAGTACCTAGTACTTACGTGCTTACTAGTACCTAGTACTTACGTGCTTACTAGTACCTAGTCTACTGACTAGGAAAAAAAGAAACATAGAGTACTTTTATTACGAAAAAAGGTTTAAAAGTATTAAAATACGCAATAAAAGTTTGTATGGAACTTCGTTATCGCTAAAGATAGCATATTTTTTTTATTTATGTACTTGACAGGAAAATATTTGTAAGCACGAGCGTTTTCTAAATTTCGACTTGAGTGTGATGAAAACTGTACTACACGAACGTTGTCGCGGGCATTATGTCGTTTCCTATAATTTTATATCACCTAAATTATTTTAGAAATTACTAAATATTAATTTTAATAATATTTATTTAATATTTTCCAATCAACGGCATAGCCTTTAAGACGCTTCAATATTTTATACTACCAAAATTTTTAATCAAAACGCAGAGCAAAGAGGGGCGCAGGAGTGATATTTCGATTCAAAATTTGGACATATCATATATTACTAATTACTTGCTAATTAATCGGTTGTGTAAAGTCGATAGTAAAGTATAAGCTCAAACAAGTCGCTCGACATACACGGTTTAAATATATGTATAGTGTTTTCAGTATCGATAATTATTTATTATATATTTATATTATATATGTTATTATTTATTATATCTCATTGATAAGTTTAAAATAGATGGAGAAAATTATATTAAAAAGTTAACAACAGATCTCAAAGTGCCAACTTGAACAACACCAGCACCGAGTACAAGTACGCTCATTCAACTCACATCATCTCTGTGACGTTCAACAAAACAGAAGTTTAATTTTAAATATGAGGAAACTTCCCAAATGTGCTCACGTGTTATTTCCTTTACATTATTCTAACCGAAAAGTTGTCATGAGTTAGGCGACAGACAGACAGACAAAACGTAAATTACTTTTTGCAAAATACCGTAGGTAACGACGCGTTTGGTCGGAAACGCGGAAATAGAGTTGCTGAAAGTGACAAGCTCTTGATATCAAGTGCGCTCATGGCGGCGAGTTGTGGAGCTGTGTCGAGTAGGTAATAGTTCCTAGTGCTTCATCATCGTAATAAGGAAAAAGTTCTGTATTTCATGTATCCATCCTAACTAATGTATCCATGTATCCAAACTAATATCATTAATTTGTTGCTAATAAGATCGAAACTTGCATCTACTTAACAATTCCTAATTGTAACGCACTAACGGGTAATGAATTGCTTCAGCCTGTGACCAAAAGACCGTGAATCTTTGTATTTGTTTATAATATCGTAGGGATGCATCAAACTTAGAATTGAAGAGTATCCTGACGGGATAACCTAGGATTACATACTTTTTACAGATTTTTTTACAATGAAGTATAGGCGGGATTATCGGTATTTATTACGGATAACTTGATCAAGCAGCGAGAGATGGATTATCAAAATAAGATTTTTAAAGTATTCATTAATAGTCAAAATTCATGGAAAAAAATATGACAAAATATTTGAATCTGAAACTTTAACATACTCCGTTTGCCCCATCCATTCAATTTAAATCCAAACACAAAACATATGACAGGGGGTAAAACTCGCAAAGTTCCAAACTGATGCGAGCAACAAATAGACGGGGGAACAGATTTATTTATTTAGTTGGATGACAGTTTACTTTGTCCTTATCCCTCGATCTCGTTGACTCCAAACGTTTCTATGCTTTGAAAATGGGATACAATTTACCTGATGAGCGAGGGTTACCGTTTGAAAGTAGTTGGCGCAAATTGTTATAAGTAGACTTTGGGAGTTAAAAGGATAGCTTTTTTTCTAATCCAGTGATTTACCTGGCCTTCCACCGACGATTGGAAGTTTGAACACATAATATATGATGAACATGTTGTTAACTTAGTCATTAGCTAAGAGAGAATGACAAAATATAGAGAGAATATTGAAAACGTTGGTTAGTGGATAAATGCGTCTTTACCTCGCTTGATATCCTCGCTGTTTGTAACAGGTTGTAATATAACATCTATTCTCGGTACTCCTTTACACAATATCTGATATCAGACGGAAAATAATGATGTCGAATCATGCTTTAATTACACAACCTTTGACAAGGGAAAAGTAATTTACTTCATGAAAGTCATCAGAGTCATTAAAAATTGAGATTGGAACTAAAGAGTTTCCTATCTACAGTGAAAATCAATATGAAACCTTCAGTAGCTCAAACCGACCTACAGCAGTTTTAATTGCGTCACGCCTTGCCGCCTGAAACTCCCAAATTACTTTATTAACCTCTCTTTCAGCTCCCGAAGTACACGCATCCGTCAATAATGACATAATTAAAACAGGAAACTCAAGGGAAATTACTGATTTAATAAATGTCTTGAACTATATGGCCGTAACAGATCATAAATCACATTCATTGATATTGTACGTGAAATATGAGGAAACATAGATTAAAAATACGCGATAAAACGGATATTAACATTTTTTTTGTAATGCTCTGTTATATCATTTCACATGTCATGTAATTATCACTGACATATTAAAGCTGATGAATAAAGCTTTAAATCAAGAAAATAAATAATACCAATCAAAGTTGATGTCCTTACGTCTAACGGGGTTATGTAGCCAGACCAGGGTTCCTTCTTCAAAGCTAGGACCGTTGGCCTTTCGATCGTAGCGGGTCTTCATTCGCTTACTGGCCTTGTATCCTTCCTCCCTGATGTACTCATACACATCAGCCATCTCGTTCCTTAGATCGCTTGCATATTCAGTAATCTCTTTCGGAACATCGTTTGGTTAGATATCCACTTAATATTTATCAAGATGGATGTTTATGATCCAAATTAGATGTAGTTTATCAACCGAAAAGGCCTTCAATCATCGATAAAAACTTTCGTAACATTTACAATTTCTCAATATCGGAATACATTGAAGTTTTGGAAGTTCATTTTAGAACTGAATATGCCCCCATAACTCCTACTGTCACCCGATGTCTGCACAAGTTAATCTCTCTAAATCTGCAATAATGTGAAATTATTTTGGTAGCCAACTTCCTGGTGCTGGCTGAGGAATTAAAATTTGGGAAACAGTAAGCCCTGGATCAACGTCATGTTGAGGCATTTTCTATTATGTTCCCAGCCATTAAATGAAAAACATTATTTCATACATACATTATATAGTTAAATCAATATCTTCAAAAAAGTAGAAATAATTTTAGATAATACCCATCGTGATGAACCCATGTAGACATACTCTGAATACTATTGAGTAAGTCACGTTAAATACTAACGAACGAAGAAGATTAGAACTTACTTTCAAATTCTCGAGTATGTACGAGTTATTTAGATTAGAAGAATTAATAAGACACAGATAATAGACCTTAAGATGATAAGTGGCTACAGTGAAAACGTACAGAACATAAACATATTATAACTTTCACATCAAAGGGACTTGACTTCAAGTACATAGTTGACATTGTATTCGTAGCCTGGCAATTTCAAGTAATAGAGCAGCGGTACCTCAAAGTTAAGTTCGTTTCGTAACTCACTAGGCCGTGGCAGGAGGGAAAGATAAAACCAGGCGGTCGACAAGTGCCACGAATCAAGTCGATGTGGCAATAAAGAAACGAAAAAGCTACCAGATTAGCGCCAACTTGTATATCTTTCGTAACAGTCACCTTTGCATAGACGATGAAGTAAATAAACTGGTGTAAGAACAACAAACAAAATATTAATTCATATCACATTAGATTTAAGTAATTAATGTTCCGCGAAGACAATAGTTTGAAAACATGGTTTAGGAATTTCGTATTTTAGATAGAAGGTAGCATCAAGCTAAAAATATAGTCGTACGTGGCAATACTTACTTTCATTACGAATGATAACAAGAATTCGATATTTATCGAAACTTGTTTTGAAAATAGTCATATTTCCAACATTAAGTTAACACAGAATGTTATTATCAACCTGTGATATATTAATACGGTCATATTTCCGACTGAAACACGACCAAAGCTTTTATTTAAAAGGTTGTTTGGCTCCCAAACCCTTTTTAATTAAACATAACATTCTACATGCATCACCTAGGAATACATTTGAATTTTCGTAGCTTAATTCCGAACTGAGCGTGTCCCCATAATTCCCGCTGTCACCCGACGTCTGCTCAAGTTAATCTCGCTAAATCTGCAATAATGTGAAATTTATTTTGTTAGCCAACTTCCTGATGCTGGCTTTGAGCTCAGGAATTAAAGCTGGGCAAACTATAAGCTAGGGATCAGCGACACATCTAGGCGGCATTATTGAGCTGTACATTCTAATGTAGCTCCCGACTAGGGACGACTTTTTAATTAGGGCCCTGAAAACCACAAATCTTTTGGCCGTTTTTATGACCAACATAACGGTGGTTCTAAAGAGAATGTAGAATAATGTTTAGTTTTAACACTAACAACAGTATTGAATTGAATTGAAGATAAGCTGTCAAGGAGGAATTAAAAAGCCCGACTTCAATGGATTATACCTAGGTAAATGACCTAAAATTTGGAATCGAATTTGAACTAACATGATTGTTTGTGAAATAAATTCATTTAAATCTGCCTATATCAACATAATATTATAACTAAAATTTGTAGTTTAGCATACATTTGAACAATTTCAATACCATTCACAACACAAAGCTGGAGTCCCTATACCGTTCTAACTCCGACATCCCATTATTTGAACTTTTGACATAAATACGCCCACTTGTTTTACGTCATATGAATTTGGTTCATAATCATTCCACACACGTTCCGGTTTGGCGTTTGTTGAAGCCATCTTATTTGCGAGGTGGAAAAACGAATATATTTGCTGACTCCTGGTTACCAAATATTGCTTATTGATTTTTAATGTATCATTGTTTAACGGAAATAGGTTTTTCAATAATAAAAGTGGGTCGACGTAAAAGGTCGGTTCAATTTAACCAAGAGAAGTATACGTGGAATTAATAATACCGTATAGCTTTATGTATCAAGAAGAATTCGATATTATACGAACAAGCTGTATTCCTCCTTTAAGAGAATCGAAATATTAGATGTTTAAATGGTTTCATACAGTTAAAGATCTGTATATTAGAAAACTAAAATAGAAAAAAATTATGGCAGAGAGCTTTATCGGATCAGGCGAGCCGGGAATTATAACAAAGTACATTAGATTCGGCATTTAAATATCTAATCGTTATTTCGAGTAAGAATTGCCCAATCCGAAGATACTTACCGATTTTATATACCTGAATTGACATAAACGATTATCAATAAGTAAAAGAAGTTTCATTTAAATCTTACTAAAGAACATGTGTGGATTATTCGGGAACATGCCAGAAGGAATTTTAATTTGTAAATTGAAATAAGTATTGTTGTAGAGGACTTTTTTAATGGAATCTTTATAGTATGTTCAATTATTATAGTAAACATGAATAAGAATTATTTCTGTTTACAAAATTTAGGTTTGTACGCAGAAGAAACAATTGCTAGTAAATATTAGTTGCTAGAAATAGAAAAAAAAAATACTAGTAAATTGTGGTGGTGGTGCTATAGATGGTGAATAAGTAATAACGTACGTTCCTAGTGAATTATAATGTGGTCGATATAAAAACTAAGAATAAGGGAACGAAAAGAAAACAAGAGAAGGGATTTAACTCAGTATGTGACGTGTTCTGTCAAAACCATGACATGGGCAACGGAATAAATATCTGGGATTGCGGACTGATGCTATATATTGGGGTCAGCCATTGTCTTCGGATATTTCATTATGACGCCATTTTTCCGGTGGATTGTAGTAAAATTGGCCTGTTCGTACCAGAACTGTGTAATGCTTTCGTTGGCGAAAAAATTGTAATTTAAAAAGGAAAACATGATTTTATAATAAAAGCGAATTCAACATCAATCAGTAAGATCACAAGATGTGTAGGTAGTCATGTCCATTCTAAAAATGACATTAGAACTGTCAACACAATTGACGCTGCATATGAGTGCATAATTAAGAGTGTATCTTTAGTAATAATAAAACTGTAATTCTGATGTTACTGTTCATTACAATAAATATGCTTTATTGTGTTTAATTATGTGTGTTAATGTATGTATATTTGTTTAATTTTGATACATACATAGATTTATTCCAAGTAGAGTGATTAAAGCCATTGTACGATACTTATTCTAATAAATTAAAATTTAGATATACAAAAAAATTGTCCGAAATCAAAAATCTACATACACAAAGTGACAATACAGTTGAATATTTAAAGAATTAACAGTTAAAACACTTCAACATGAAATAATATCAGAACCAGATAAAATCATAATTACATTTATAATACACAAACCAGAATCAAATGCGAGACATTTTAGATAAGAGTCTGTACATCGCAAAATAATCTCATTCGGTTGAGCAATCAGATAAAGATCCGCAGTTCCCCGCGATATTCTCTTAAATTGTCTTAAACCCTAAACTTTTGCGTGAACACTGGCTAATAAATGGTCCATTTGCGTGGTAAGGTCAACATTACAATTGCGAAAAAGCAATTTCGTGGTCAAAGAAACGTTTCTGCGGAATTGGGTCATGATACGTTTGTTAGAAGAAACAATCTTCGCTTATCAGTTAGTTTTTCGGATATTGACTGGATGGAGCTTGGAGATGTTGGAGATTTACATATCAAAATGTTCAGTAAAGATAATACTTTAGTTATTTTAAATAAATTCTTGGTCGACAACAGATAAAGATTTTTTTGATCGTGCTAAATCTTTGATGATAATGTCTTCAATGTAGATTGATAACGCTGTGAAACCTATCGCTTTTAATGTACTAATGTGATGTATTAAAGAAGCTTTATTAAAAATATTTAAAAGCACAAGCTTTAAGTACAGAGTCCTAATATCACATTTTACAACCGTATTGTTAACCATTAAGGATTTCCCTTGTCTAAAGCCAATCCTGAGCATAGCAGCAGATCATACTTATCATAAAAATGCATTATCATCGGAACTGAAGCAGTATGCAAAATTTCAGCTCCGTAGTGTAAGATGAAGTGGGTCTAATTAAGCTTGCAAGATTTGACTCGTAACAAACACACATACAAATATACTGACATATTAATATGCAGACATACACTGCAAGTTAAATAAAAGCTAGTAAAAATGTATGATTTTAAAAGTATTTATGACGAAATAACTTGAAATCTCAATTCTCGCAGGATTCTTATAGATAGAGAAATGTATTTTTTCAGTTGTACTACCTGATCCCGCGGTTTAGTGTAGCTTTGGTATCATAATAATTTATATTAATTTAATTGATTGATAGACAAACCGATATTCGTGAATATTTTATATATTTTTTGTTATTTTAAAATGTTTTAATAGTTATTCTATAATTTCAGTTAAATCTGGCCGTTTATAAATTAAAAATAGTTTCAACAGTATTTTGTAAATATAGATTATATAAACGGTTGTAACTTGACAAGGGAGAATTGATTTAAAATTCGAATGTCTTACCTGGAAACAGTTGTATATCTCGTTGATTTCGGGTTCCCACTTGGACTTTCCACTTCTTTAACGTCTTCACTTGAAACTGTAACAAGGGAAACACATTTTATATTAAAACGACAGATAATGAAGGACAAAAATAAATGAACAGTAATTTAGATTGAACCACGGGTAACATAATTTGATAGGAGGTTTCGTGCTTCCAGAGGCACGTAAGATTCCTGGTTGTTAAAGTAAGGTTAGAGTCGTTGAACCAAGTCGTGACTTTTAAGGCGGCTTAAAAGCTTTCGGCACTCGGGTTGGCCACTAGCCCCTCCACTATACCTTATTGGAGCAGTTGAATCTAGTCCGAGCTTCCTCAGTAATGAGAAAGGTAATGTAAAGTTGACCCATTGATAGGTGTTTATTTTTTATATTACAAGCAGCAATTGAACAAACGAATCATCTGATGTTTAGTGTTCATCGGTGATATTTACCTTCACCACCAGACTAAAGTATTACTCATAATGATAAGCTAGAAACTGCTCTCGCTTCGCTTTGAAAGAACCACTTACCCGAAAAACTTAGTTATTGTGACATAACTGTAACAGACATATAGTATTGGGGATTTATTTGTTTATATATATACATAGATGCCATCTATACAAGATCGATGCTTCGTTGTCAATTATTTCCGCAGCGAACGCGATATTTTTTTAGGATATTCTGGTATATTTTTCATACGCTGGATTACATCGAAGTTTTTATATGGACCTGTTACTTTTTAAAAATAGAAAAAAAACAATGGAAAAAGAATTTTAAAATCGGTCCAGTAGTGTCGGAGCCTATTCGCCTCAAACAAAAATTCCAAATATACACATATATATTTATATATATACATATATATTTAATCCTCTGACACTAATTATATTATTGCCAAAGCCATTTCTATCGTGAGGTCACATCGTGAGGTCTATGGCACTGTTAGTCTCAGGTCAGTGTGGGTTGGCGACATTTTAATAGTTATATTATGATAATTTTAGTATAAATATGTAAATTACAATTTGTTACGGTTTGTCCATTACGCGGAGACGCTGTTTTCAGGTAATACATATATTTATATAAGTTTATATATTTATTGTTCGAAACTAAAGAGTACCTATGTGATAGGGCTATGTCTCTAACAATCAAATAGGTAGTTTTTTCAAGTTTGATAAGGTAGATTTTTCAAGTAATTTTTTTTAAGGATTAAATTTTTTGGAATACCTAATGCATGTATTCGAGAACTTCATTACAGATTACGTAGGAACAAACGCTCTTAAATATACCATCAGCTCTACTGTGTTACTCAATTTCCGTGATTAATAATTCCCATTATTAAATTGAAATATATAAATAAATCGAATATTTTCCGAAAAAATTTAAACAAACGGCTATAATCTGAAAACAAGTCTCACCTGCATAGTGCTTTCATAGAACCAGACAAATAGCCATAAAAATAATAAAAGAGAATTAAAATTATGGAGAAGGATCACAATTAACTTTATAATGTATGTTTTATCTAAACATATAAAATATATTCATGTTTAAAATTTTCAGTGGAAATACAGGTGCATCCCACTTATATTATTAATGCGAAAGTTTGTGAGGATGGATGGATGAATATTTATTACTCCTTCACGCAAAAACTAATGAATGAATCTAGGTAAAATTTGGCATAGAGATAGATGGCTACTTTTAAAAGTAATTTTAATTTTAAAAGTAATTTTAAACGTTAGTAAGCATAAAAACTGGAAATTGTAGGAAAATAAAAATAATTGAAAATTATTTCAAAGTGTACTATATACAAACACAGTCCAGGCACCCCGCAAGGAATATTCTAGTTAATTTACTATTGTTGAGACAAGACACTGCTTGCCGGTTCTAATGGTACACTGGTACTGCGGTACTATTTACATTGGTACAATGGTGGTACAGGTGGATTGTACAAAGTCATTGTACCAATATAAATATGCAGATTCAATTGCTTACCTTCCATTATATTCCAAAATTAGTTGGAAACGAATTATAATCCTACTAATATTATAAATATGAAATTATTGTGAGGATGGATGGATGGGCAGATTGATGGATGGATGGATAGATGTTTGTTCCCCTTTCACGACAAAATTATTATTCGGATCAGAAAGAAATGAAGGTTTCTCATCCCCTTATAAATATTATATATTAATATATCGCCTCGTATTATAGAAAAAATAATTACATTCGAAGTCAAGCACATTTCCAAATTACACAATAATTAAAAGTTCGTCAGAAAATCAGCAAAACTCCGTTTCAGTTCTTTAATTAAAAACAAAGTAATTACGACTTCAAAACGGGAATTCCTCGAAAATAATTCCGTTTAACAGTCCCCGTTATCCAGAACTCTAAAACAGGAGGGTCATTCTATAAACAACGCTTTACAAGTACCCTCCAACACAGGCCAAATTATTCCACTTCATATTAATGATAAACCAATGGACGACAATTGTTACATGTATTTTTATATGTATTTACTTATTGGATTGAGGTAGGTATGTATAATATATAGGTATATTATTTACACATAATTAATTTAAGATTTCGTAAAGACAAAATGACGAGTTCTGTAATGTATAAATGAAAAAATTAAAAAAAATTGGCTTTATAAACAATGTACTTAGGACTATGTGCGCTAGTGTAGACTGGAAGGGTAAAAACCCGGCGGAAAAAAAACCCCGGTACTCGAATGTTGAAAACCACATCTAAATCGGTAAAGTCGTTTCTGAGATTAACCACACACGGCTATAAAACAGACCTTTATTTATTTATGATATCCCTTTAGACAAAAAAAAATAAAAAACCATAATCTTTTTTAATCATAGTTTTTTCTGAAATACATCTATTACATAAAACAGACGGACATCGACAATTTATTATAATATGTATACTTCCAAACAATTCGGAATCAATTTACTCGATCATCCCCCGAGAACCAGAACTAATTAAAGAAACCGGTACCGATTTGACATCAGCTCCATAGTGCTGTCACTCTGGTACCAACTGAAGAAATGGCAATTTTCTCGTGCCCTATAGAAGCCGGCAGCAGAAGTTCTAAGTATAAATTGAAATGTCTGATTTGATGAGTCAATTTATCTATCCTGTAATCGATTTTTGGAATAACTTCCGATTATCATAATGGCGGTGGATCTGCTATTGTGGTTTTTGTTACGGAAAACTTGCTTATTTTTTTTCCGTCCATGGCATACCATAACTGTTCCTCTAGTGGTCTTTCACTACGTCACACACCTTTGAGAACGTTATGGAGAACTCAGGAGCGCAGGGTTCGTCACAATGTTTTCCTTCACCGTAGCAAATGGTAATTAATATCGGATAACTTTGAAAATTAGCACGCTGCAGGTTTGAACCCGGGACCTTCCGTTCGAGAGACTAACATACAAATCACTAAGCTATCAGTGCTGTTATAATTTATTTTCTACTTTTAACAAGCTTTTATTTAACTTGCAGTGTATGGTTGTATATTAGTATGTTATATTTGTTTGTTACGGGTCAAATCTTGCAAGCTCAATTAGACCTATTTCCTTTTATACTACGGAGCTGAAATTTTGCATACTGCTTCAGTTCCGATGAGAATGCATTTTTATGATAAGCGTGACGTGATACTTCATTCAGGATTGGCTCCAGAGAAAGGAACTCCTCAACGGTTAACAGTACAGTTATACAATTTTGTGTGTTTCCTTGTATTATGCATCTATAATTAAAGCTTGTGTTTTTAAATATTTTTAATAAATCTTGTTACTTTAGTCATTAAAGTCCCGATTGTGTATCTAAAAATTTGTGACGGCCAAAGGTATAAGTTTATTAACAGAGTATTGTTTTGGCTGGCGTATAACCTCTCCTGTTTCTGATATCATAGGCAATGCGTGCCACTGACCAGTTGACACATTGTTCTTTGGGTACTTTCAAGAAAATTTAAAGTTTATTGTAAATCTGATAGAATTGGCCAATAAAAGAACGAAAGTATCCCTTAATCTTCATTGGGCGCTACATTGAAATCCTCGTAGCTAGAGTTCCAGTTCGCACCTCTGAGATCTGTATCGCAGTGTGTTAAAGGTATTAGAGTGTCCATGAACTCTGGGTTCCTAGCTTCGATGCCCAGTTAGGGCAGGACTGTGATTTGACTGGATCATATGAGCTTTATTTGTAACTAGTTTGTTACCGCGACTACGCCCGCAATTAAGTTTTCAACCTCTCTTTATTTCTTCTCACTGATTGAATTAAATAAACGCTAGAACTAGTGCTTTCTTTTTATCAACGATTTATATTCTATATATGACCAAAGTACCCCTTTTAAGCTAGTTTTCAGAATAAAAACCGACCTATGTTTTTTCTCATGTTCTAGTCTATGTCTGTACCAATTATTATCAAAATCGGTTAAGTACTTTAGGCGTAAAAGCGTAACAAACGCACACATTCGCATTCTATTATAATTGCAAATGTAACTGAGTTTTCACGCCTAAAGTACTGATTTTGATGAAACTTGGTACAGAGATAAGAAAGAAGTTGTTTTGTTTGTTGTTTTGTAAGAAAAGGTTTGAAGGGGATGAAAGTTCTTCATTATCGAAGATATAAGCATAATATTTTTAATTGACGCACTAGATATGGCCTGTGAGAGGGGTAATGGGATAGTGAAGCGGGGGGAGGGGGGGGGGGGCGGGGGTAGTCGCGGGAAAAGCTGGTTTATAATATTATAGTAC
>DWJZ01003347.1:0-17270 GCA_018249125.1 Asbolis capucinus
GGTTAACAATACAATTGTGAAAATTTGTGTTTCTTTGTATTAGGGATCTATAATTAAAGCATTTTTTTTTAGTTATTTAATGAACCTTGTTTATGCTTCATTTGTTTTGGCGGCGACATGACTAACATGAAATCTGTAGATTTTAATTATGTTATAAGCAGTTAAACGAGCATATGGGTCTGATGGTAGGTGGTCACCGCAGACAAACAATTAGCAACGCCAGGCTGGGGTGTACCTACACGCTGCCTGCTTGGAAGAAGTAATAGACCCGTGTGCTTGGGAGAGAAAAAGAAACAAGGGAAGCAGTTCATCACTGATGCAACCGTGGTCAATGACGGCATCAACTGACTCCGGACACACCAACAACATACCGTTTTAAGATAGAGAATAGAAGAATAGGACGGGGATGACTGAAGGAAGGGGAGAAAAAGAGGAGAGCTAGCTCGCCAAATTTAAAACCCTGAATCGTATTGTGGTTGCTGACTTCCCCAAACAGTTTGATTTGGAGCGTCAGCATTAATGCCAAAAAATATTGTTCTACACCAAATGTCATTTCGATACATTTCGGCGGGAACGCTGACAGATAAGTTTTTTTTTTCTATTACGCACAGCCAAAGACAGAAAAGTTTTGTCATCGAGACATTCTTACAGACCAAAATGCTCAGTTATTTCCAGATATAATCCACAGATAAACAACTTTGTATGTAATTTACAACAGTGAATAGTAGTTCGATTCCCCGTTACGTCGGCAAGTGCCCCTCTAGATCTATTTTAACCGCTTGAGCATTACGTTGCTGACCTGAGCGGAATGTCAGCCAATCGACTGAGGCATCAGTTTCAAATAACAGATTAAAGGCGTATTTGCTAGATTTGCAACGATTGAGTGGCCAGTTGTAATAAAAAAAGAACGTTTTTATCTTAATCACATTTTTAAATTAAGAATTAAAAATAAAAATAGTTTTTTTCAGTAAGTTACCGTCCAGTTGTATTTTACACTATAAAGTATGTTTTCTGATTATGGAAAACAACACTATCAAATGCAACTAAATTTGGAAGCTACGGTATTTTGGGTTAGTTATTAATCGTGGTTACGGAAATAATACTTATTATTTTTTTTTTATAATCCTGAATTTACAGAATATAGTGCCCACTGGTACAGGTTTTTTTTAAATTTTGTACAGAGATAAATTAAAGTCTAAAATAACACAGGATACTATCAACACACTGTAAAGCGGTGGGCAGAAGATAAAAAAAAAATTAAAAGGGTGAACGTGAAAGCCCTTCAACAAACTGTAGAAAAAAAAAACAAACTGTTCATTTCACGGAGTCCAGAAGAGTTATGTTTTGAAATCGACTGAACAACTCTGAAGTATTCTCGACGAGAAGAGACTATTGTTTCCACTCGCGGATTTAAAATAGCGTTTTGACATTGCTAGAACTGACTTGACTACAAACTTTAACCCAGCCAAAAATCAAAATTTGTTTTTTCGAAGTTATCACTGACATGTACAATGGACAGGTTATTCCATAAAAAGTACAATATCTTTCAGAGGTTTGCTTGTGACATTGGTGGTACCACCAATCTTGTCATAAGGGGCTAGTCCATTTGTGTTGTAGACAGAAAAGGGAATAGTCTTTTAAAGCGTGGTCAGTTTGAGATAGCGATATTGCATATGCACACACATATTGCTATATAGCAACTGCAATCTGTAGTAAATATGTATAATATGATTTCTTCCTAAAATGTTTACTGCACCTTTTAATTTGGTAATATTTTTTCAACTTAAAGTATTTTAATGTATTTTTTTTTACTTGGAAATACTTGTACTATCTAATCAAATTTCTATTGCAGGCATTATTTGCAGGAAAATAAATATGAAAGACACTTTTCGACTGGATAGGTAGTTAGCTTTTAGGAATGTTCTTACGCTTTTTGCCAAAAAAAATTTTACAGTATGAAAAAACACCTGGACCACACCGTTACTTACCGTCAGGCGGGATTGTGCTCGAGCACTAATTTATTGAATGTAAACAAAGTGGAATTAAATAAGCTGTTAAATAATAATACTCCAAGTTAATGCAAAATACAATGCCCAGGTCAAACTTTTCTGTGATGAGCTGGAATGTTTGTTCTGTGTGTCTGGGTGTGTAATAGTAATATCTATTTAAGTATGTATTAAAAATAATATACATATGTATGTTTATCAGTTATCTGATCACCATAGTACAAGCTAACGCTCAGATTGTTGTGCAAAGATGTTTATTTATTATTATTATTTATATTTTAGGGAGAAAATTGTATAGTTCTGGCAGCACTTCGTTAAGATTACAACTTTATTTTAAGATTTTGTGATATTTTCCATCGATAACACGTTTAACATGAAGCTACATTAGTTCTAATTCACAATAAATCCTCAGGAAAGGTTTAAATGTGTTCTAAAGTTACTTACTCACCCGTGAAAAGATATGTCCGCTATTTTCCTTTCACTGTTACTTTTACACCTCAATACACTACAATTCACCATATTTCCTTTAGAAAACTGTCCGTAAAGGAGGTATCAATTATTTGCTTGGTACAATTCAAGAAACCATGGTAATTGAACATCAATCCCGAAAACTCCAACCAGCTGATTTTTGTTTAGTAAAATTGAACGTTCCTAAACAACGAAAAACCAGAACGCATGGCGAAACACGAGATGCCATCTTTCTGTCTCCTTTCCTGACACGGAAGTCGCGTAAGCCGTTCTCTTTCTTGTGTGAGTGAATAAGATGCTATCAATTAATCTATAGTTTTCTCTGTCTACGATTTATGAACCTGGTGATTTGACATTTAATGCAAAATGGCGACTGTCAGTTGTCAGCGTCCCACATTTTAACACAAAACGGCGCCAATATCGGGCAGGTCAAACTACGCCTGTGCAAAGTCAAACTAAGACATCAACAAATCCCTACGGTGGGTCGTTTTGAAAGAAGAAGCGACAAAAAATTTGCAAGGAGTTATTTTTTCCTACTCACTGTTACAGAAAGCACTTACTACTTACGGCTATAACCATACAAACTTTTGTCCAATCATTTTTATTTTTGAAGCAAAAAGTTTTTAAAACATAACTTAATTTTTGGACCGCAACTTAATTTTTGGACAGCACCTTACGTAACTTACTGGCACGGAAACGCTGGAAGAACCGTTGCCCAGATGGTCCAATACTTACCGACCGCGCCCGCTGTTACTTAAACTTGACTTGACGCCGAGCTACGACCTCTTCACCTGGTTGTCGCAAAATCTTGAGTGTACCGAATGAAATTTCAAAGTAAGTCATATTTCAGTGTTAGCACAGGGAATTTCTAATGTAGCACATAAAATCTCGTTAGCAATTGGAATTCTTGAGCAAAATGGAAATTCTGAGGTTGATGTAGGAATTTCTGAACACAAGGTAAACATCATGCTAACATGTTTCACTATTCTTGGGAAATGCTGATGGGTAGGTAATACCATGATCATATTTGATTATGGAAACGTTCGTAGCCTGCGGCTTGTTTTGACTGTAAGCTATTGAAAAAGTTAACCGATAGCAGACGCGGTCGGTAGGATCCTGGGTGACCGCTAAAGGAAATATTTGTTGTTATCGTTAAATACGAATCGTCAAGCCATGTTAGAAGCATTTTGGCAGAAGCACTTTCGACACCTGGGTTGGCCACTACCCCCTCCACAAATCCGCATTAGAGCTGTGTAACCACACACCGAGTATGTTCTGCTCGAGTATGCCCACCCCAGCATGAGAAGTAACCTGTGTTCATTATTGTCATTATAAGGTTATTTTGAGATCAAATAAGGGAGTTTTATTAAAATATTTAAAATAGAAGCTTTAGTTATAGATCCCTTATACAAAGAAATACTCGTACACAAAATTTCACAACTGTATTGTTAACCGTTGAGGAGTTCCTGTTTGGAGCCAATTCTGAACGTAGAATCATGTTATGGTTTTCATAAAAATTTATTGTCTTCGGAACTGAAGCAGTATGCAAAATTACAGCTCCGTAATGTAAGAGGATGCGGGTCTAATTAAGATTGCAAGAACAAATATAGAAATATACTAACATACACACATACACTGCAAGTTAAATAAAAGCTTGTAAAACCCGCACCTAAATTGAAAACAAACAGAAGAGCATTCACGGCCAAGATCTATTTAAAACCACAAATTACTTATTCATGAAAAAATTTTCCCAGCATGAATTCCAAAATAGCGCCGTAAACTATAAGTTTTTTGGCTGTATATGAAATTCGTTGCATGCACTTAGCACGACTAAGTTTTTAATATGTCGCTTGAAATACGCTCGCTTTAGACGAAATGGTAATGGCAGAGTAATTATGGGCCGTAAAATGTAGCAGTTGTGTTCTGTTTGAAATGCCTGGTTTATTGGCCTTTTTATACCTATGAAAGTAGTAGATCGGCGTCATAACGTCTGCGGACACCTGGTGTTTTCTTCTATTGTCTATAGTCTTTTGTCCCCTCTCCGTTGTCTATTGTTTGGATAGAGAAGACTATTATCAGCTTTAAAATCAAAGCTACACAATTTTGAACCTAAACCTGACCCACTGGCGCGTGCAGAAACTAATATTATATAAATGCGAAACCTTGCAGGATATCTTCTTTCGCGAATATATTATTGAACATATCTGAATTAAATTTGACACAGAGATTGATTATAGTCTGAAATAACAACACAAGCTTCTTTTTATCAACATAACATGCAGGTGAAGCCGCGGGCGGAAGCTAGTCATTTATTATATGGCAGAACAACATTTACCGGGTCAGCTAGTGTATTATATGATTGATAAATAATATAAGTATTCCAGTAGATAACTAGCTAAGACGTCTGATGGAGTTACAACGTTATCTGTGGAAATTGCACCAGTCTGCAATTTAAAAGCCCTGATTTGTACACGTCACTGGCACAGCTTGGCGAGAAAGATAATTCACTCCGTGACGTTCATACTTTAATGTAATCACCAGCTTCTATCGAAGATATTACTGTAAAAAATATGATGTATTACTGTATAAAAATATGATGTTGTGTATACTTTAGAGATTGAGAATATTTACAAGCTTTCTTGAGTTTGGGAGGCAGATTTTGGCGCGGATTTGCCTACCGAAATTGTTATCTTTTTTAATGTCTTACAGATAAAGAATGAAAATGTGTAGCTACATTTTGTTGATGTCAATTTTAGTTTTAATTTAGAAGTCGAATATATTTTTTAAATTACTTTTATTTTGTAATTTTACTTTGAAGTGGAATTAAAACTTTTTTGTGTTCATTCGATTAAGAAACAAATTTGTTGAAATGGAATTAAAAAAAACAAAATTGACTGTATTTTTCGCGAAAGCGAAAGAAATTTGAGACTTTTAAAAGCGTATCCTGTTGTTGTATTGTCATTGTTAAGATTAATAGTAAGTCAAAAATGACAAATTTAAAATACATTCTCCATACACAGAGGGCTTTGTGTAAGATTTATCGTCGACAAATTACTTTGTAGCTTGAAGAAATAAAGTAGGCCATAGCAGCGGATGCGGCTAAAACCAACACCATTATCACCTTCATATAATCTAGAATAAATTGAGCCTGTAAATGTTTTAGAGTTCGAAAAGTGACTACCTCACGAAAACTTAAGATTTACGATCTAACATTAAAGATTTAACATTGTTTTACGTTTAGAAAATGTTACAATCATGTCTGAATATTAATCTCCAATTGTACAGACACAAAATTTAATATAATTCTGCCTATTTTGAACACAATTGAACACTACTTCCGTCTTATATATTTTTGTCTAAGCTTCCATCAAAGTTACTTTTTAAAGATGACTTTTTCAAAAGATGCTGCTTCTTGGATGTTATAAGGTCAGTGAAACTTGGTACAGTAAGAATAGGACTTGAAGAAAGACATTTTGGTACGTTTTCGTGAAAAAAGTCCTTAAAGTGAAAATAAAAAAAGGAGATGTAATTCTTTCAGTATGAGGAATATATATGCATGACACTTTGTATTCATTCATTACATGTGATGTTGTTTCTGGGTGTGAAGAGGCCGCAGGAAAAAATAATGATTATTAATTATTTTTTTCCATAGATAAGTTACTGACGCTGGACTACAATCCCACCTGATTGAAAGTGGCGATAAAGTCCTTGATGCTAAAGCGCACTAAGTTAGTAGAAGCCTATTCACTCTTGACTTGAAGACATTTACATTGTAATCGAACGGGAACACTGAATAAATTTTAGATCACGATTTTCAAGACTTTGGCGGGAAGTTCTTGACAGTTGACACTTGATGAACAGTAATGACAGATAACCAGTCAATTGGCGCCATTAGTTTTTTTTTTTGAGAGAATAGGAAATGTAAACACTTTTTTCCATTGTCTGAGACAGACGGCATTTGAGTTATCGATCTATTTGTTTCTCCAAATCATTTATTATTTACTTGTCGCCCTAGCTACAAACCTCGTTACTAAGTTGTATTGAAAGTGTTTAATTTGTTAACCATATTAGTTTCTGCCCACGGCTTCGCCTGCGTCATGTGTTGATAAAGTAGCCGATGTGTTATTCCAGACTATAATCCTTTAACATATAAGCGTTCACATCATCTTAGGGGAACCTAAAACAGGGATAAGTTGTATCCTGTGTTAATTTGCTGGATGTGGTCCATCCGTGTTAATTCGACAATCAAAGAGATTGCATGTTTAACTTTGTTCAACGAACCTTCTGTGTTTCTATTCGTTTCATCTTAATCAGTTTAAGAGTTACCACGTTAAGGAAAGACAAGCATCCAAACATCTTAAAAACCTTTAATATTTATTATTATAGGATAAGTATGCTGGATCTTGGTCGGTGTAACTTTGAATTCATTGTTATCCTGATGACGACATATGATATGTGGCCCGCACCTACATATATCCTTATAGCAATTAAGAATAAGTTGCTAACCGATGACAGCTTTTGCCCTTAGCCCTATAATTGTCAATTCGTAGATTGTTAGAATCTTACAATTTCGTATTTTTTCATCGTAAAATTTGTCGCAGACTCAATCTGTAAGAAATCACAAAATCGTCGTAGGTACATTATGTTTAATTTTCGCAGAAATTGCAATAACAGTTGGTCAGCAAGCCTTCTCTATCTTCTAGTAAGTCAAGCCATACGATTCGATCGAATTTTTGACATACAACCTTGACAAGTTTGTTTAACATTCTTTTCGATTTATAGTCTAGGTATTTTAAATTAAATTTACTATCATTAAATAAACCGTATCCAATTTAAATTCAGTTCCACGAAGCTCCATATTTAATGAATCGTGTATTTCGGCGGGAAGTGCACTCAGCCGGCGCCGTCACGGAATGGCGGCAATGATGGCGGCCATTTTGCGTGCCTATTATTATTCTGTCAAATTGTAACATGAAACAAAATGATTAGTTGCCTAATAAATTACTTTAATATATTTCGGGTTAGTTTTGTTTACAGCAGTTTGCGGGCAGTTAATTTAATATGGATATCTCCGATGTCTTTAATGTTTTAGCAAGTTGCGAAAGAAAACAAATATTAGATAATTACCTACTATTAATTCGACAATCAAAGAGCGGTGATAGCATGTTTAACTTTGTTCAACGAACCTTCTGTGTTTCTATTCGTTTCAAACTTACTCACTGTTACCTATACGAGAACTAACTATAGTTAATTTTTAAACTTTGGTGGCAGTTAGCTGTGTTTAATAATGACCCATACTTATAGTAGGTACGAGGCGATCTGGAATTTTTACCATACAAACTTTCCCCCTCCCATCCATACACAGACTTCACCCATCACACAGGCACCACATTTAAAGCAAAATATAAATACAAAGAGTTAAGCTTACATCTTCGATAATGAACAACCTTCATCGCCTATTGCAACACCGTCAAACAAGGTAACAAACAGACAGTCAGAGTTACTTTCGTATGTATTACACTAGGCGAGGCACCGGTGCGTTCATATGAGATCCCGGAGCCTCCACATATGCGTCGGACGGCTGCCCGGGGGGGTTTTAGTGGGTAAAAATCCCACATAACCTGAACCTTGAAACAAAAAAAAACAAAAAACAAAAGGGTTCGCCCGCGGCTTCCAGATTTAACTTCGTCTTT
Source organism: Asbolis capucinus (assembly GCA_018249125.1). NCBI lineage: Eukaryota > Metazoa > Arthropoda > Insecta > Lepidoptera > Hesperiidae > Asbolis > Asbolis capucinus. The sequence goes on from DWJZ01003347.1 coordinate 8,168, forward strand.
ATAATACTAGGGTCCGCCCGTGCCTTACCCGCGTGGTATATTGATACTAAACACTATATTCTACCCCTGTGCAATATTTCATTCAGATTTGTTCAGCTATTTTTGCGTGAAGGAGTAACAAACATACATCCATACTCATAATCTTTTGCATTTCTTATATTAATAGCATTAGTGAGTATTAGGAGTAATGTATATATGAGTATTAGGAGTATTAGGAGTTTAATGGTTATATTTTCTTAACTGCGCAGTTGAACCACGGGCCATAAAGCCAGTTTAACTTTCGGCTTTCATACTGCTTGTTAATAACTAAAATACTCGAAGCACTTTAAGCATGTTCGGTTCTGTGTAAGTTGCATGTATGACTACTATTCAAGATATTATTGTATTAATGCCTTGAAATTAAATATTTTCTTTTGAATTTATACTTTTGGCGTATTGTTACAATTATGAGAGTAAATTTTTACGATGCGAGCATACCGTCACAAAAAACCGATACCTGAAGTTGCTTAGTCAACATTTTAGTTTTTTTCTATTATTAGTGTCGTTTTTTCTACAAACGTAGGATAAATCGCGGATAAATGTGACGAAATGTATGATAAATGCGAAAGATAAAATTTGTATATCCCTACTAATGTTATAAATCCGAAAGATAAAATTTGTATATCCCTACTAATGTTATAAATGCGAAAGATAAAATTTGTGCATCCCTACTAATGTTATAAATGTGAAAGATAAAATTTGTATATCCCTACTAATGTTATAAAAGCGAAAGATAAAATTTGTATATCCTTACTAATGTTATAAATGCGAAATTAACTGTCAGTCTGGATGTCTGTCCGTCTGTTACGCTTTCACGACTAAACCATTGAACCGATTTTGATAAAATTTGGTAGAGATAGAGTTGTCCCTGAGGAAGACCATAGGCTAATTTTTATCGCAAAAAAAAGGCTAGAAGGGGTTGATAGAGCGGTAGTTTGTATGGAAATTTGTCATATTTAAAGATAGAATTGCGAAACTTTGTGATTCGCAAGTAATTCACATATGCCATAGGGCAGTATTTTGAACACCACCCACCATCACGACCACGCGGGAGAAATCGCGGGCAAAAGCTACTAGATACATATTTGTGTCCTGTTATGTTATAGATACATTTTAATATAGATATTTTTATTACACCCAGACACAGAACAAACATTCCTGCTCATCACAGCTAAGTTCGTTGGAATCAAACCCACGACCTCGCTAATCAGGTTCACTAACCACTAGACTAACGGACCAGCCAAAAGTACTCAAGAAGAAAAATTTCCGAGCACATTACTTGTGACAAGGAATAAGACTAATGTAGGCAAATCTTGCCTGGAGTATTCCTTCAACTTATCCTTCTTTTCGTCGGCATATTGAAGACTATTTTAAGGCGATACGAGCTGACGCGTTGTGGGTGTCCCATCGTCGTAAACCAGCCAATACGAAAACGCGTTTCGCCTCGTCTTTTATCACCCGTACTGGAGGACTGGAATAGGTTGCCGTGTCAGTGTTTCCGTTCGATTATAATGTTAATGTCTTCAAGTCAAGAGTGAATAGGCTTTTACTAAGTAAGTGCGTCTTGCCATCGAGGACTTTCTTACCATCAGGTATCGTAGTGTCGTGGCAGCTGGCTTCTTTAAGGTAAAAAAAAAAAAACAAATAAAATACAGACTGCGAATACAATGCGGTTCTTTTAATGGGAAATTTATTATTTAATGCTACAGCTCATGCTTGCAAAGTACCAGTTACCCGGAAAAACGCGGTTATTGTGACATAACTTTAACAGTTGGATGTGTCGTCCTTTTGGTGCATGCGATGTGGTAACGCGGACTTGAAAATATTGATGTCAATGTACTTATCTACAGCTTCCTTTGTTTGTCCTTCTTCCTCGCGTGTGCGTGTCTATTACTTCCATCGTAGCAACGCGTTTACACCCGAGTCTGGTGTTAATGTCCATGTCGATCATTAACATCAGGTGACCCGTCTGGTCATTTGCGTGCTTATGACATAAAAAAAATTGATGTGATATTATTCACCCAAGTTGCTACAATGTTTTAGGTATAACTAGAAATTGTTCTTGCTTCACATCGGAAGAATATAGCATGAAAACTATCCAATAATTCTTCTCATCATATTAACTACTACGTACATACATAATTGGTGTCTAAAGTGGTCCAGTGGTTTCAGTTGCCATACAAATTTTAACCTATTATCCCATAGGAGCGAAACAGTTTTCCGGGATAAAAAGTATCCTATATCCGTTATATAAACTAGAAACATACCAAATTTCATCTAAATTGGTCCATTGGTTTCGGGGTTGCCATACCATTTAAACCTGCTAAAATGCTGAACAAGGCCATTTCCTGGGATAAAACCTATCCTATCACCATTCAGGTTTTAAAATTCGATTATGCCAAAGTTTTTTAAAATTTGTCTAGTGATTTTAGAGTGAAGCTGGAACAGACAGACAGATAATAAATCAAAAAAAAAAAATGTTTTGGTCTCTATATCCATAACAAAGCCTCCAGCTAGCCTGCATTTAAATTTACAAAAAATACTTAGTGTACAGAATTGACCCTGTTACAATCTTATTTGGTGTAATAATAGGATCTTCTATCTTGCCTGCGCTTTTAAATCTTCTAGTATTTCCTTCTCGACCAGTAATGTTTTGGTTTCTCCACTAATGATGATTTCTAATTTCTTGTTTACTGCCTTGCTCTTTTTAAAAAACATTTTGCAGCCCATCTCATACTAGCTGCAGGTATAAAATCTATTATATTTAAAACTGCTGATAAAGACATGGAATCTAGGCTAGATTTTTTTTAAAGTTACAGATGCAAGGTAAAGAGTACTTGATGGCGAGAGATACTCAAAAACTAGAGATAGCTGGCGGCGAAACGCCAAGATGTCGAGGCATGTTGTAACGAAAAATAACAGTTTTTTTTAAAGATTAAAAATACAGAGTCAGCTGGTCTATTGTCTATTATTAGCACACTAAGTGTTTAATCTGTGGGCAGCGTTGATGAGATCTTTTAAATTTTAACAGCATTGTTTTATTACTTTCTGAACAATTTATGTATGTATATCTCATTTTATAAGTTAAGAAATATTTTAAATGAAACTTTGGAAAAGACTACAGAAAATCCTTACTAATATTATACATCAATAATATAAAAGTAATTATGTTTGTTTTCTGTCTAAACCAAACTACTGAACCGATTTTGATGAAACTTGGTACAGAGATAAAATAAAGTTTTAGAAAAAACATCGGTTACATAGTTTGTATTGCGAAAATCTGCTTGAAACGCAGAATGGGCGCTAGTGGCAAAAAATTCATGAATTCATCATTACAACAATTTTCCCACTACTGGGCTCGGGTCTCCACTCATAATTTGAAGGGTACAGATCTGGTCAGGTCTATTTCTATTAGGTCTATTATTCTATTATTACACCTCAAATAAAACTGTAACGGGGTCAATTCTATACATTATTTGTGTTTTTTAATTGTGATGCAGGGAGGCTTTGTTATAGACATAGAGACCAAAGATTTTTTTTTGGATTTATTATCTGTCAGTCTGTTCGAGTTTCACGCGAAACTACCACGCAGGCCAAGCGCAGATGGACTTCACACACTTTTGAGAACTTAATGGCATCTCTCACGAGTGCAGGTTTTCTCAATATGTTTTCCTTCACTGTAACAAATAATTCAACTTCTAATTGGCTCATAAATTTAAAATACTACACTGTTTTTACCTATAATGGGTTAATTCTTAACATGAATCCTATCTGATGGTAAGTGGCGATGATGTCTCGGATGTTGGACGCACTAACAAAGCAGTCCTAGGTACGCGCAGGGTTTATACCCAGAGTCTCACATTCGCGAGACCGTTTAAATCATTACGTTTGAACGGAACCACTGCTCATTTTTAAATAAATATAAAATTCTTTAATCCAAACTGACGTATAGAACTTAAATCCGCGATTAAAAGACCTATCGTGCGTAACATCAATCATGGCGACTTGTATCGCGTTATCTTTGTGCTGTAACGTCACCGTGTGTTAAAAAAAAGTGTGACTCGCGCTGTTTGGCCACGTAAATGCAGATTATATATTCAGTTTTTTTATGCAGAATAGCAGTGATAGCAGTGGTTTGAACGTTGTTTTTGACGGGAAGTCCTGGGTGCAATACTCTCGCATCTCAAATCAAAGTTATGTGCGTATCAGAAGTTGATTATCACTTGCTGGATTGTTACATTAGTAATAGTCTCTTCACTCTGAAGCTGAAAACACTTAAATTGTAATAGAAGGGAAACACTGACGCTGACAACTTATTCCAGTCCTTCACGGTACGTATGATGAAAAAGGACGCAAAGCGCGACGTTCGTACAGGCGGATTGTCTACGATGAAGGGATATATACCAGCAGGGCGTGGACTCGATCGTGGAACGGGGCTGGGGGAAGAATTACATCACGAGGAATGAAAGTTCTCCATAAAATTCTTAAAAGTATGAAGTTCACCAACCACTTGGCCAGCGTGGTGGACTATGGCGTGTGCCCGTCATATTATGTGAGACCGTAATAGTAATCCACAGACCTATAATAGACAGAGCTCGTAATACTCAAACTACACAGATTAGGTAAGTGCCAGAAAATGAAAATGCTTACATACACTTACGTACCATTTGAAAAAGCTTATACTCTTTTACGTATGGGTTTGTTATCGACAATGTTTTAGCCTTAGCCAGAGAGCAAAAATTCACCTGTCACATAAATACCACCTGCTGGGAATCGCACCTCATCGCCCTCACTTCACAGGTGGGAAATGACGTAGACTCATGCAAAACAGCAGTTACCTCCCCATAATTCTAAATACGAAATCTAAATTCTATCACTCGTATGAACCAAAAAAAAATTTTAATACGAGCGCCATATTATTATTTGTATATTATTTCGCCATACCATTAGGACTGAAAGTATGAACGCCATAAAAACATATTAATTGAAACTAATGTTCATATTGCGTGCCTTCCAGCTTAGAATAAGCTACAGTGACTCGATACGACAATGAGTAGCATGAAATATCTTATCAAGCCTAGGTGCAGCTAAATAATATACTTTGCAGATTATATCGGAGCATACTTAATAACCTCTTTTTTGCAGACCTCATTTAAATGGCCTAGGTACGGACCGTAAACTACGTTACTAATTTAAATATTATCTTTATTAACAGACTAGAAACTTCCTTGTTTTGTTTCAGACGAACTAGTTACCAGAACAAAGCAGTTATTGTGTCATAACCGTGTCAGTTTGACAAATGTGTCGCGAACTTAATTGTAGATATTGATGTCCTCTATAAAATTGTAGTACGTCACTTTGTTCTATTGACCATAATTTCCGCAGCGTCCGCAATAAATTGTATTTTTTTGGTATTTTTCACATGTTAGGTTACATTATCGAGTTTGATACGGACCCCTAATGTTTTTAAAAATGTTCTATAACCATGTACATCCCGGATAATCTAGGATTCTAATGGTATAAGATTTTTTTTAAATCGGCCCATTATTTTCGGAGCCTATTCTCCACATACAAACAAACAAAATTTTCCTCTTTATATTATTAGTATGTCCTATAGATAATCTATAGTGTATATAGTGAAATATGGTGCACAATCACAATACGAAATTCAGATTATAACTGAGTTTATAAAAAATATATACATTACGTACAATATATTACGATTATAATATTTATGTATCTGCTTTTGAGAATTATAGAATCCACCGACCTCTAACCGACAGACCGTTGTTCAACGACGCTTTATTCATTGTTCAACAGAGTGGTCCTTGAGTATGGGACGAACCCTTGAGTATGCGACATACACTCCACATAGGAATCAAAGATAGATCTTTACCATATTACTACCATACTTTGTGATTCTTACACTCCAATAACCTCTCGGTCAGCATACAAATATTATAATTATTTTATACTTAATTTTTACATTGGAATTAGAAACAATTATTGATAATTTTACTAGGTGTTTTGATGCTAAAACCTACCTACCCTACCCTATACCTATGGGGTTACATTTTAAATTGTTTTAATCAGCCCGGCAGCTGATATACGAAACGAACAGAAGCCAACATGACCGACCTTAACACATTCATACTAGATTTTTAATGAAACTCTGAAATGCAATGAGCTCTGCGCCGCACATAGAACTATTTAGTTTACCTCTTTCACGTGATGTCTTTGAATTAGGTCGTCAGGTCGCATACACACACATACATACTTACTTATCTTTTTATATCCAACATTGCGTTTAATAACTCCGCCCGACAGGATGCTTTTTGAAATAAGAACAGCAGAGTTCCAGAGACAAAAGCATATTATTTTATTTATAAGATACCCTCATATGAATCATAATTCATTTTATTACTAAGGATATGTTTGGAATTGATTATTTTAATTTTGTAGTAGGTATTATACTGTTAGATGCTGTTAATTAATATAAATAAATAAAGAAACACAGTTATTTCACTATGGTACACGGAAATCATACAAGAATACTACATTTTATCTAAGACAAAGCACATAGATTTATTTTGCAATAATATAAAAGAACTGAAGGAAAAAATTTCAAATAATTAGCCGTCAAATTACGTTATTTTTTTATGTATTTTAATGTAATTTTAAATTAATTTTGATCTGATTTTACTATATATTTTTTTGTTTTTTTTTCTTACTGACACATGGTATTAATTTCGTATCAATTATATAAGATCATCTTTACATTGACATTATAATTCTACAGGTTTGAATATATTTAATTAATAATTGTATTTAGTAATTATTAAGGATAAGTAATGTAATTTTGTTAATGTAATTTAATTGAATAGTAGTAAATATGGAATATGATTGTTTTGTTGCCTTACACGCTGTCGTCACTTATAATTATACTAACGCTTAGATTTATATACATAGTGCAATTTAATAATGATATTGTCTTGTGTATAGTAAGTGAATTAATAAATAAATAAATAAAATCTCATAATAGTAATAGGTAAGCAGATGCTGCGAGACAGAACACTGCTGGAACAGCGATATAAATCCAGGTGTGGCAGGCGCGTCACATAAACTTGATTTATATCATGACGTAAGTTAACCCGTAACAGATCTTATTACAATTTCACCTCACTAAAAATATATTCTAGACACATAAAATACATTGGACTTACGTCGTGATATAAAAGATTGAAACTTGCTACGGTGAAAGAAAACCTCATGAGAAAACCTGCACTGCTTATAGTTCTTCATAAAGTTCTCGATGGTGTGTGAAGTTCAATCAGCGCTTGGCCAGCCTGGTTGACTATAGCCTGTAACCCACACGTGAGAGGAGATCCGAGCACAGTAGTGAAAATATAAATTTATGATATAAAAGGTTTTGAAAGCATAATTTTCATTACATCACAATAAAATATCTGTAACTGCGCATTTTATGAACGCTTTCAGAAACCCACCCTCCACCAATCGTGGTGTGCCGATTTTAATGTGATTTTCAATAACATCACAAGCACGTATAAGCTATCAAGTTTAAAAATGCACCTCAAGGTCACTCACACACGCATTTGTAAATAAATCAGAATTGTTGATGTCATTAATTTTGCGTCACACGAAGATCTTTCTACGATTTTTATGTGCATTTTTGGATGCATTTTTGGTGCATTTTTGGATGCACTTTTGGTGCATTTTTAAACTTAACTTATTGATTACACAACAGAACAAAATACCATAAAGAAATGAACATAAAGGGATAGTTAAACCATTTATCATGTTTCTGTTAGAAGTTTATGTTAAAGCTTCCACTGAAAAGGAAGGAAAAGTTAAAGGAAGGAATGAAGATTTCAAAGTTCGTCGATAAACATTCATCTGCATTTATCTTTTCAGTGTTCTTGAACGAGTATTCAAAACTTATTCTCTTCTTTTCGAGACTCCCTATCTCAGATGCAGCTATCTTTCTCTCCTAACAGAAAATGGGTTCAGAATGCTTCCATCTGGATTGTTTTCTGTTTTATGTCTATGGGTTCAACCATCACCCTGAACACGGGTCTCTGCTCATGTTGACGAGGCCTAGAGCATCCAGCATGCTGCTCCAATGTGGATTGAAGAGGTTTATCAACCCAAATGTCGGAGGTTTAATGACGCCTGAAGGCCTCCGACATGGCTTAACGATTGCTGTCGACTACACCCGGGACTGACAGCTTTACGTGCCCTCCGAAGCACGGAATCATTCATAAGTTGTTTGCCACTAGCGGTCACCCATCCTCCTACTGACCGCGCCCGCTGTTGCTTATCTTTTTCTATGGCTTACAATTGAAATAAGCCGCCGTACTATTAACTTCGTTTTATCATTATAGTTTCACTAATAATAAACATTTATAAACTAGTTTCAGCACGTGATTTTGCCTTTGTGGTAAGTAAGTTGATAAAAAGTCTATGTGTTTCTTTAGACTGTTATCTATCTCTGTGCCAAATTTCATCGAAATCCGTGCTGTATTTTTTGTGTAAAACCCATCTATCCATCCTCACAAACTTTGGCATTTATAATTAGTAGGAAAGGTTGACAGATATGGCTTTATGTATGTCTGTAATTTTCAATGTTTTTCAGTTTACAAGAAGCAGCGCTAGCCTAACGGTTTGAACTTTGGTCTCTCGAACGGGAGGTTTTGGATTCAAATCCTACGTACACTAATTTTCAAGAAGTTATGTGCAAATTACAAGTAATTTAACTTGGTTCGGAGAAGGAAAACATGTTGAGGAAGCTGAGGAAATTGAGGAACAAAAATCCCCCGATTTTGGAACAATCTTCATTGGTGCTCCGCTCCTATAGGTCTGAACGTGATAATACATATATAATAATAGACTATAGCCTTCCTCGGTAAATTGGCTATCTAACACTAAAAGAATTTTTCAAATCGGACCAGTAGTTCCTGAGATTAGCGCCTTTGAGCAAACAAACTCTTCAACTTTATAATATTAATATATGTAGATATGAAAGATATTTTGAAATTTGTATTTC
>DWJZ01003348.1:0-17270 GCA_018249125.1 Asbolis capucinus
TAGACAATTAAATGTTATAAGTATTTATAAGTTACTCGTACCGTGTGTAAATTTAATGGCTGTAAGTACTACAAGCATTTGTAAATAAATAAATTAAAAAAAATGTTGTCTATGGTCATATGTAGTTTATGTAATGTAACGACGTGTAATGTAATATGTCGACGTCCGTTTTACATTTCAAAATTTGTAAGACCAATTGTAAAAAAAAAAATTACAATCTATGTTACATAAAAATCAATGTTTGTTTGTTTGTGCTTTATAGACTCTGAAATGGCATGATATAAAGCACTATATCTTCAGTAATTTTGTTCATAATTCTCTGGAAAAGGTTTTGATACCAAAACATTGATCGGAAAAATGGCTGACAAGTCGATGCGTAGCAACGCCGGGTACAGCTGGTTACATTTATATATTCGTAAATACGCATTTTATATCTGCATAGTATCAGTATTTATTATCAGTAATCAATTTAGAAATATTGGGAATTTTACATTATCGCATCATCATAAAACATACATACATCTTCATACATACGAGTACTATGTATAAAACTGCCTTTCAGCGAACTTCTATTTTATGAAGTACTTGGCTGGTAGAGAATGCATTGAGAATGGTCCTTATTTTATTAGATTGTGGTCAAGAAGGTAAAATAAATAAATCTGTAAACCTCAATAATGTCTGTAGGTACATTAAATATATTTGGGAATAACCTCATAACATTTTTTTTTATCTTTTGGACAACTCACACACAGTCATTTGACCCCAAACTAAGCATTAGCTTTTAATATGGTGATCAGATACCTGATAAACCTACATATATATTTTTTTAAATACATACTTATATAGATATTTACACCCACACAGAAAGATCGAACCCACGACCTCCAGTGTAGCAGTCAGGTGCGCTAAACCAACTAGACCAACCGGCCTGCCAAATTTATTTTACCGGTTATTTTTCTAATTTAAATTTTTCCAGTTTATGGTAAAATATCAGGTCAACCTACCTTATATTAGACACCATTAGTAATGTACAGTGCCAGTTGTGATTTATGATGTGTTTCAATTTAAAACGGTAATTAAAACTCCTGTTTATGTGGAAAAATTCTACTAATATTATATATGTTAAAGTTGGTGAGGATGGATGCATGTTTATTACTCCTTCACGCAAAAACTACTAAACGAAATTGAATGAAATTTTGCTCAGGGATAGCTTATAGTTCTGAATAGCATACAGGCTACATTTTATTAACATACCACGCGGACGAAGCCACGGGCGAACACTATACATATTTTATATATACATATTTATATATACATATTTTACTAGTATTACAAATGCTAAAATGTTAAGTATAAGGAGTTGTTACGAGTCGGTCTGTTTTATAATTATAAATTTATAAAATAAAATAAATAAATAAAAATTTATAAGTATAAATGGACCCAAAAAGATGAAAGTGTAAGGGACCGCGTGATAACACTTATCATTTACAATATTGGTGATATTAATGACCTCATGTTCTGTTCTGTCATGTTCTGGAGCAGTGTAATAAGAAAACAGAGGGTATTCTTTTCACTATTTCAATAATAAATAATAATGATCCTACTTATATTATAAATGGAAAAAAATGTGAGGATATTTGGTTGTTCTGCACGCGTTAACCGTTGAATAGGTTAAGATGAATTTTAGCACACAGATAGACCACATCCAGGAAATTCATATGGGATAGATTTTATCTCGATTGTAATTTCCCCTGAAATGATCTGCACGTTTGTATGTTTGGATGTTTGCGTTTCCTTCACGCGCTAACCGTTGAATGAATTAACATAAAACTACAGATATAGTTAATAGTATGGTAAAACACATATCTGCTTTTATCACGACATGGCGCAGAAAGTAGTCAATAATAACTTGTAAACAATTTTGGTGTCAAAATAATATTTTAAAAGTTGATTTTTACGTTTTTTCCTTTATTACAAAACTCGTGTATTGTGACATTGAAAAATTGTAACTGCCCAAGATATTAGTATGTTAAATACGTAATTTGACGGTGTTATTCCAAAACTGTGACGTCATCCACTAGTTTGTTTACATGTTTAGTACGGATAAGAAAAACGGAGGTATTCTAAAAACTACGCAAAAATTCTTTCATTCAACTCCTCTACATCATACTAATATCCAACTACGTTAATTATTTCCAACTGTCTTCGAAGGGCCACTGATAATGATAGTAATAAATCTGACGTTGCGTCATATCGACAACAATTACAATAACGGCGTAACTCTTTATAGTAAGTCTTAAGACTTCCGACATTATACAGAAAACAATAAGGGCGTAATTAGAAGGTACTATGAGGGACTTACGCCCTTATTATTTCCTGTCGTCGATATGATAATGCGGCTCCTGTGTTCTGTTAATTTTAATTGATATATGGCGGTGCGTCTTCAGTTGTGTGCGGGACTTCGAACCGAATAGACATGTGGATGACACGTACTGGACAAGAACATATTGCTTCATATTAGGTAGGTTTAATTTAGCATAATTTCATTTTAAACTATAGAACAAACGTTTTTGCAAATGTTTGGGTAAAATACACCAACAAACAAAAAAAATAATGTTCGCTTTTTGAACGTACGAAACGATTGAAGGTTTTATTTTAAACAATACTAGAAACTGCCTTCACTTCGCTTCGGAAGAACCAGTTACCGAAAAAAAGTATTTATTGTTTTTCTGCGGGAACAAAGCAATTTCCTAGGATAAAACCTAGCCTATAACCATTCTCAGGTTTTTATACTACAATTATGGCAAATTTTGTCTAAATCTGCTTAGTTGTTTTCGCATGATGCTCGAACAGACAGACAATATTGTCCAAAAAAAAATATGTCTCTATATCGATATCAGCCTTCCAGCATTCAATTTTTCAAAAAATATTGAATATACAGAATTTAACCTGTTATTTTTATTATTAGTATAAAATAGATATATGTAGACTTCAGTATCGTGAAAATTTGGAAAATACTAAAATTACATCCGTTTCTTATACTTCAATGAACTAGTGCTTTGAACATTGATGAAGAAAATTTTATGAAAATTGTATGAAATTAATTTTAAGGTGAATGGAGTCTTCAAAATGTTGTTATTCACAGACTTATTACTAATAGTAAAATAATAACAATTAAATTAAATTATGTTAAATTAATTTTTATCTCTCTTCAGTTCTCCTGGCTGAAAGAGATCTCTATTAAAAATAGATTCACCGCAATTTTACTTGCATCATCTTTTTTAAAGTATACAATTAAACATTTAACAAATAAATATCTCGTGAAAACTCACACATGGCCATCTAATCCCAAACTAAGCATTCGCTTGCACTATGGTGATCAGACAACTGATATACATACATATGTATATATTTATAAAAACATACTTATATAGATATTATTATACCGAGACGCAGAACAAACATTTCCGCTCATAACAGAAAAAATTGTTCTAGGTAAGGATCGAATCCATGACCTACGGTTTAGCAGTCAGGTTCACTAACCACTAGACCGACAGGCTTTGTCAAATAGTGTCACTAAATAAATAAATCTTAATATTCCTATGATAAAATAGGAGAATAAAGCAAGAACTACATTTTCGTTATCTGAAACACAACTTATAAACACACAAGTTACAAACATACATTCATTCAGTTAGTAACTCAGTGGAGATTCTGCTGCGTGTTCCGCTATCTGCTAGGGATGTCCCGCGGGACCTATAACTCACACGTCCCAATCTGTACTCACTGACTGTGCTGATATCACTGTGAGTAGACACACAGACAGGTAAATACCGTGATTTATTTATTTATGTTATTCCTTAATTAGTCCTAAGTCAAAGCGCTTATAACCCGGTGGCTTGTGTATATTCTAACTGGCGAGTTTACGAGTTAGCGAGTTACGGTACGCGGGTGAACGTTAGTGGCAATTTTGAGTCTCATAGTTGCCCCATACCATTATAAAATAAATAAGGAGCTTATTGACAGGTCAGTTGGTTTAGTGATTAGTGAAATTTACTGCTGGGCCGGAGATCGTGGGTTCGATTCCAACCCAGGTCATGATTTCTGTGATGATCAGAAATGTTTATTCTGTAGTTTGGGTGTAAATATTTATATAAGTATGTATTAAAAATACATATATGTATGTTTATCAGTTGTCTGATCACCATTATAGCTTAATTTGGGGTCAGATGTCCTTGTGTGAGTTGTCCAAAAATATTTATTTAATTATTATATATGGGTTTATATAGGCAATCATCAAAATCATGATGAAAATATTATTTTATTTTTATCAGCAAGATTTAGTAAAAAATAATATAATACGATTACTAACAGTATAATTGACAACCCTAGATGAAGCTCAACCTTTTTGACAAGCTAAACTAAGGAATCATTTTATATAGGTACCTACTGTAGTCCTGGGTATTTCTGAATTTTAAATATGCTCCGTTCGCAGGCCGTAATAGCGCCTGGCGTAGTTAGAGCAGACTATAGACATTGATATAGTTAATGAATTATTTCGGAGGCATTTCTAGAACAGCACGATATATCACGCAGAACAGCCGAGTCTCTAGAGGGTAATCCCCTAACAATTATTGCTCTGCATTACTCTATGTTCCAGTCGACTCTGTACTGTGAGGCTACTCTGTGCTATCTAAAGTTAATCTCGCTCATACAATAAAATATTAGTAATTCGATTCTATTGTTTTATTGTTCCTTGGTAGTAATTATAAAAAAAGTGTAAGACGATTTTTTTTTGATAGTGACTTTGCTTTGTCGTATATTTGAGTAATTATTTATTATAATTAATAAAACAATAAAAGTTGTTCTAGAGGCCCGTTGGTATAGTGGTTAGTGATCCTGATTGCTAAGTCGTGGGTTCAATCTTATTCCAAAATAAAACTTTTCTGTGATGAGCAGAAATGTTTTTTCTGTGTCTGGATGTAATAAAATATCTGTATAATGTGTTTATAAATATATATGTATGTTTATCAGTTGTCTGATCACCATAGTACAAGCAAAAAATGTTTAATTTGGGATTAGATGGCCGGGTGTGAGTTGTTCTGAGATATTTACTTATTATTAGAAGCTTTTATTTAACTTGCAGTGTATGTTTGTAACTTAGTATGTTCTCGTATATTTGTTTATTATTTGACTTGATACTACGTTCAGGATTGGCTCCTGACAAGGGAACTCTTAAACGGTTAACAATACAGTTTAGAAATTTGTGTGTTTCTTTGTATTATGGATCTATAATTAAAGCATATGTTTTTAAATAGTTTTTATAAACTTTGTTTTAATTTTGAAATTTATATTCTTTTGCCATAAACTTTCAGTAATTCGACATTGGTACATTGTCTTTATTAACATATTTTTATGTTAAAAGCAAGCAAAAAACAAAACGGGTTAAGTCACACGTGTAACAGTAGCATTATAACCACACAGAAATCGTGCAATTTGCTGTTTCGCTCCACACCCTTACTAGAATAATAATTTATAAACATTTACGAAAGGCAATGTAAAACAATCGTTGATTTGTAGCGCCTTACGAAAGGTCAAAAGTGTTTCGATATCAGGTAATGGTACCAGTAACGGACAAAGGTAGGGCTTTGTTAGGTAAATTATGGATAGCGAATTAAAATTATTTATTTATTTACATAGGTCTTAAAATAACATTATATAGGTCCCTAGATATTAATGTAAATATAATATTAATTATCTTTTTCATTAGACACAGATTAAAAAACAATACAAAACTTTTAATCTACGGGCCACATCTGTCTGGTGTCTAATCTTTTTTATTCGGTAACTGTAATATTATGTATTGTATTTGCTTTTAGATCATTTTAAATTTTATGTTAATACATCTGCTAACATTATTATGATATATTGAAAGTTCATTATCTTCAGAAATTAATAATACTTTATCCATTATCCAACACAAATACATACATATATCAAAATGTTAATCAAGTCCTGCCTCAAAAAAATCATATGTAACCTACATATGATTTTTTTAATGAATTAAAAGCTATTTAAAAAATCAAAATGTTCACTGAAAAAATAGTTTTTTTTTTTAATCGATATCCATAACAGGTGCCAGCATCCTGTTATTCCAATATAATATTGTACTGTTTATCTGGAATTTTGCTGTTTTAACCTTTCGCTTGCTGGAGGGTCTAATGTTCCCGACATTAAATGGTGGTATTACCACGTATTAGTGGTATTATTACATAGTTTACAATCTAAGTGGGACTTTGCTTAGGGCGGTAATATTAGATTCATGTGAATGATAGCAAAACGGTTCGATTTCTAAACTGGAAGTCATTTATTTAAAATTCTTGTACAAAGTTTTGGACGACGGAATATTTTGTGTACATGTTCTGTATTTAGTCTGTACTTTGTAACCAGGAAAAGTCAGTTAGTCACGATTTAGCTCTGTTACAATTTAGTTTGAGATACGTCCTTATAGATAAGGGATAGTTGTAACTATACCTGTACGAATGTGAGAGGTATTTATTTAATATGAATTTATTAAATACAGTTGTTAGTTTTCTAATTAGTTGCTTTACAAATATTTAAAAGCAATAAATAAATCTCTTAATATCTTTGGACAATTCACACACTGCCATCTGATGCCAAACGAAGCGTTAGCTTGTACTGTGGTTATTAGACAACTGATAAACATATTGTATATACATATATTTTTAAATACATACTTTTATAGATATTTATACCCAGACACACAGAACAAACATTGCTGCTCATCACAGAAAAGTTTGACCTGGCTGGGAGTCGAACCCCCGACCTTCGGTTTAGCAGTCACGTTTAGTAACCAGCTATAAATAAATTCGGTTATTTATATCGATGTTAATATAACTATTCGTAATTACCAATATTTATTGTTTGCTTTTCAAATACGGTCCTCGTTAATTTTTAATGGGCATTTAAGACTAGGTCTATCTTATCAGAATTTAAATCCAGAATATCCTTTACAGGAAAACTACGCACCATTGCCTTCTTACACCTATCCTCATAAGGATAGGACGCGTAAATACGTTTCCCAGCGGTATACAAGAAAAAATGGCGATTATATAAAAGGTTAAGTTTGTGTACAGTGCAAAACATTTTCACCTAATCTGTGCCACCACAGAGTAATTTGCATATAATGCAAAGTATTTTAACCTAATCTGTGGCACAGAGTAATTGACATTGGCAGAACCAAATCACTGGCAGAACGGCAACGATCATAATTATCTCAACAGAACAAACATTGTCGATTACGCGCCAACTCTGTGATTATCGGAATCGAACAATATCGTAAAAACCGCACAAATGCCGCACCGATATCGGGTCGATAACAACTCAATCGAGACATTGGTTTATAATTTTATTATTCCGAGAATCAATTATTGATTGACGCGCCCTGCGCGGTTGGGTTTAGGGTTACCAGATTATTTATTGAATTTCTTGAGTAACGCTGATAGTTTTTACTAATTCTTTAACATGTGAAGACAGAGCTAGTTTAAATTATGTGTTGACCTGTAGGTATAATAAGATTTTGTGCACCTGTGACGTTTTATGTTCGATATCCTCAGAAAGAAAGCAGAAAATGCCATTTGGCATTAAGTTCGCCAATTCGATGTTTCAATTAAGTTTTAAAAATAGGTAAATACTTGAAAAACATAATATCAGGTAATAAAATATGTGTAGTATATTACTAGATAAGTATCGTTATTTTATTTTATCATTACTGACGAATTAAAGTACATATAAAACTGTCCATCACTGCAAATATTAACTTGCAATGTGGCTAAGGAGTTGACAAAATAATATAGTTGCGTGATGTTTTTTCAATTTCAAAAATTACACTTTTCTATTTCCCTGGCAGAGGTCCAATATTCCGCACACGTCGGGAAATTCTAATAATCTGGTAACCCTAGTAGTAAGTGAGGTACACACTCCCCGCGAAGTACCGTTGTAACGATATAATAGTAGCACGATCCCATCGTACAACCGGTAAAACTGCGCAACTGATAATTCACACTCAAAATGTTAACACTACGTAAAACGGAATTTCCGAAGAAACAATTAAAATAGACTTAAAAGTAAGATATTGGGTGCAAATTATGGTTTGCACCAAATTTGTAGCTTTTTGATCGTATTTCGTGAGTGAAAGTATGTAGTTATTAGGGTAATTGTTGGTTCGATTCCAGGTATGAGACCGTCAACGTAATGAGGTTTTGAGGAGATTTTTTTCAATTGTCACGTAATATTTTTTTTATTCCGTATAGTTATAAGATGCAACAAACTATACACAATATTATGTTAAGTTTGCACGAAATATTTTGTTTCGCTAATAATCTGTCTTATTTTAATTTATCTACTTTTATTAGTTAGCAAATTTTGAGTATATAAAAGATAACTAATATATAAAATCGTGATGAACTCGGCGCGCGTCACTACGCATCAACTCATCAACCATGCGTCCGATCGATATTACTTTGGTATCAAAACCTTTACCATAAAATTCTTAACAAATTTGCTAAAGACATCAGCGCACTATCTCCTACCATTTCAGAGTCTATAAAAAAAACAAACAAACTTACAAACTAACACAAATTTATATAGATATATATATAAGGTTAAGAGAAAAAAATGGCCCACCTTAAACTGAGATATGAGTTTTAATGTACTATAATAGTATGCAATATTATTATTCTGATACAATTTTTGTATTGAACCTAATTCGTGTGATCGCTTTTAAATTGTTAATCGTATTTCGATTCACCCCCAACCTTTAAGTCACCGAGTGTGTAGAAGTACCATTACAGAAGATTATAAAGGATTTTTTTATTTCAATTTAAAAATGGAAATTCATTACACTTTATATTATTTGATTCTTTTATTTTATATTCTTGTGTTGTGTAATCCTTGTACAATGTTTATTAAAATGTATTTATAATTTTTATTACAGAATAGCCAAATAAGAACGCTACAACTTTTTTAACATTATTTTTACAACCATTTTCATTCTGTGACAAACTTACGTATTTAGTTTTTAAGTGTCATACATTGTACATATATTTCAGTGTGTATTTTTTGTCTGTGATAAATGAATAAATACATAAAATCATCATCATTGCATCCCATAACTGTCCCACTGCTGGGCACGGGTCTTCTCTCACTCTGTTAGACCATAGTCTACCACACTGTTGGATTAGTAGTCACACACCTTCGAAAACTTCGGCATTCACAGGAGTGCATGAATCCTCGCGATGTTTTCCGTAACCGAAACAAGTGTTAATTAATGTATAATACACACATAACTTTGAACGTGAGCAGTACTTGCATTCAAAGCAGGGCTCGCAACAATTCGAGAGACCAATGTTCAAACTATTAGGCTATCACCGTCAATTTGTCAGCCTTACTTTACGAAGAAATTAAATCAAAATATACTCAAAATGTCCCAAAACTGTGACTGCTTCTTCACTTAACCACTAGGTAGACGAACCCCAAACGTAAATTGACGTAAAGCAGCTTTCTGACTGATATTAATGCGAAATTATACGTTCATTGCTAAAATACACATAAAAATTCCGCGGAGGGAGTTGCTCGTCGCACGCCGGCTGCAATTTTGTCCCGATCCGAGGAAATTAATTTTCAAAATCACCGCCAATAATAAAGTCATAATTTTCGACCAAAATAGGCACCTATACGCTTTAGCTGACACGCCCGACAGGTACGGAGTGGGGCAGGTTTATAAACATTTTAATGTGGGTACTCACGATTTATTCGTTGTACAACCGATGTTTTTATCAACAATTCGAACCGACTATATCAAAATGTTGTATTAAATTGAATGTTATTCGATAGTGATGCAAGTTTAAATATTTCCGAAATATGTAATTAATTTTAAATCTCAATGTAGTCGAATAAAAAAGAATGGTCAAAATTCGATTAGTAGTTTCAGAGATATGGCAAAAAAAATTACAAACATATATATCCGTATAAAATAGTATATTTAATTGGAAAGCTTAATAGATCACACTTAAACTTGCATTTCTAATAATATATCTGAATATATAGGAACATAGGTACGAGAAAATATGTACGTATAGAATTGATATGAAACTCTTCTTTCACGAAGACGATTTATAAACAGAAATACATCTAAAATATCAACTATATTAAAATATGTATGTGGCTAAGTTCGTCCCTGCCTGTGGAGATGAAGACATCGGTATGAAAGTGGGTTTATTACAAAAGCCGAGGCTAAACGATTCCCCGAACTTAATTCCAGTCGGCATCAATTGAATTTGTATAATGTGTCGGGAAAAGATATGCGTTTCAATTGAAAATAACTGGACGAATATTTAATTAACAAAATGGTAATTTTTACGAAACTAAGTGACATTTTTCGTTTTATGAATCAGCATTTTCATTGCATTGCAATCAGTATTTTTTGTCCCACTGTTGGGCTTGGATTTCCTTTCACAATGTAAAGGATAAGGGTAAAGTGGTAGATTCCAAAGAATGACGTACATAAGTGTACCTACCTGAAAATACCTACATTAAATAAATGATTTTTGACTTTCACTTTACTCTGGTACCCTGGAGGGCTAAGTCCATCAGGTTCGCCTCGTGCGGATTGATAAGCTTCAGCCTTTCGAGAACTTTCTAAGGTATTCTTAATTGTAAAGGTGTCCGCACCATATTTTCAAATAAAGACGCAAGTGATATTTAATCTGCACATGACTTTGAAAATTGGAGGTGCATTCAGGATTTTAACTTAGATCGTCTTGTCCACGACCAAAGTCCAGACCATTAGGCTATCCCTGATTGATATATAAATATGAATCTTCATTGCAACTGTTCTACTATTGAGCTCTTTTTTCCACTCATAATGCCACCCAGGCCATTGTCTACCATGCTGGCCAAGTGCGGATTGCTGGACTTGAGAACTTTTATAATTAAGGACTGCAAATTTCGTCACGATATTCTTCACAAATAAATCATTGATATGATACTTAATCAATTTCTGATACACACAACTACGAACTTTGGCGCCGCAGGATTTGATTATTCATCGAAATTTGTCGCTACGCCACTTACTACTGAGTGGCGTAGCTTTTTGTAGTAATAACGAAAGATGCGTAGAGGTCACAAGGACAAGGCATTTTTATCAAATTAAATACCTCAAGACAGCTCACACACGCCTATCTGATCACAGACTACATTAGCTTGTACTTATTTTTAAAAAATCTAAGTAAATCGATCAATAAACGAAGAAAAATTCAAGAATTAACACAAATTAGTATACACATATTACGAATTTTAATCAACACGAGATTCCAAAAAATTCTAAGCACATGTTAAAACTGACATAAACGTGAATGTAACTATAGCTTTATAAAGACAAAATGATTAAGAAAGAAATCCTTCCTTCGTAACATTATCTATGCCTATTACCACAGACTGCATAAAACGTTGCAAAAGTGTCCTAATGCAGACTATTCAATGGCACAGCCTAATATTTCCTTTTATTGATAGAGATAGTATCACTGCACGACATCCGTCCAGAATTAAATGTTACGATTCAATAAAATATAGTTTATTCGCGATGCCTTTTATATTTCTATTACAAATGGCATTGAAGGGAATCGCGTTTGTTATTTATGGCCATATTAGGCGAGATTATGATCTTTACGACTATTCTCTTATTAATCTGTGCGTTATATTTGGCTTATAACATTTTGTGTTCCAAATACAAATATAATAATTTTATGTTATAATATGAACATTATTATTTTATGTCACCGGCTAGTTTAATAAAAAATTTAATGATTTGTATATAATTCATATGCCGTTTCAATCAATAGATGCAACAATCATGATTATTAACACAAATTGAAAAAACACACTAAATTGGCGGGAACGAGAACCCGCGATAAGGAATTTGAATTTAGAACGAACAACAAAGAGTATAAATTTGTTTTTATTTAGTATGTTGCTTTTCAGCCAGTTCAAATCAATACGATGTTGAATCAAGGTTTATTATTAATTTGAAGTGGTAAGATAATAAATCTACACATTTATCTACTTGAAATTCATCAATATCATATCAAACATAATTATAAAATGATAAGGGTAAAATGAGTACTTTTTCACTTAAAAGAAGGAAACTAAAATCTTTTTACTCTTTCACACTAAATGTGTGAGTGTTTAATGTATTTTTTGGATATTTCTCGTTTTATTTTTAAAAAGTTATTATTGTCATTTACTCATTAGGTAAAGGACTTTTGATATCTGTTTAAAGTTTTTTGATATCTGTAGTTACGGAATAATCACCTGTGCACACTTAACCATTACACCCGGTATACGACATGAGTATGTAGAATTTCTGCTTTTGCCATTAAACTGCGTCGCTAAAAAAAAGGTATCCTTTTAATAACTAAAAATCTACTATTAAACCAATCTAAGACAAATCTTTCTTCTATTAGCGTTCACGCCAAACGTTACGTAAGAAATTCTGAAAAAGCCAACGTGATATTTTTCTGTTTGAATCTGATTCCCATACACGTTGAACGACTTGGCATAAATTCTACAAGAAATATAATCTTCTTACTATGATGTGTCCATATTTACAGAACAGGATACCTACCTCATGCCTTCTGAAACCTGGATACATACAAAACAATGTTGCAACATTACAGCTGTTTAAAACTGATAATTACAATTTTTTTCTCCTTTATCTACCTTCGATAACTGTAATTATCGTAAAATTCCCAAAATCATTATTTATCACAATGCCATAAAAAAAAATTCCTTATTTTCAAACACCCAAATATTTAGAGTTGAAGTAACAACATTCATAACAGCCACTTATCTACAACATTATTCACTGAACAAACAAAGTAGAATTATTAACTACCCGAATTTATTAACCGAGTTATACTACCCTCAAATAGATACTTAGTAAGTCCTCCTCCCCTCCCCGGTGACATTAAAACATCGAGGCAGACTAAATTAAAGCGCGCCAAAACTGTTGTCTGTGGGCCCAAGGCGGTCGTTTGTTTTAATACAATAACCATAGTCATCTCTTTCACTCCCCACATTACGGATGTGTTGTTGTCGCGCTCGCACACACGTAATTTAGCTCCTCTTTTAGAGGTGACAGCTTGTATTGGTTAGAATAAAATTATGGCATTTGTTGTAAAATTACAATTAAGATTGTTTTCGTTATTCTTTTGATTTGATTTAGTCGTAATTATATGATTTATGAAGGATTTAATTTACTGAAATTTACTCGAAGAAGTTAAAATGTTTGTTAACACTTTTCTTTGCCTTTGTCATAAATCAAAGTAATAATACTTTTTTCTCTGCGATTATTCCCAACCCCACCTAATTTTCGCAAACAACAAGTCAACCCGTAACTTCGATTAAAAATTCATTTTGTATTTCAGTGTAATAATAATTGACTACATACTCGATTTCTGTAACATAATCATACTTAGAGCAATTTTGTTAATTAAAACCCGCAGTATAACGTGTACAGTACAACAGAACAGAAGCGCGTTCCTCTTAATCACTTCTAATTTATTTAGCTCCAAAGTCGGAGTCGAGTAATTTATTGATGTCCCTTTCGCGCCCCTGTTCCGAGCGGTGTAGTCGTCTCGCTCTCCCGGGACCATTTTTAATTAAAATCACCGGGAGAAAATTAGAAATTATATTCTATTTTCAGAAACTTGTTCTGACGCTTTGTAGGAGATTATCTCTTTTTTATGAGCCCCTGGTCGCGAGTTCATTTTAACGGCCGAAGGATTGTCTAAATGGACAATGTTATACCGGTGTCTTTTATGGTTATGTCTTATTCATTTCAATCCTGAGGCTTGATGATTGGAAATATTTCGCTTTAGTGACGGTATTCAGTAATGGGTATTGACTGTACTGACCAGTATAAGACCTGACTTTATCGTTTTCAATTAATGAAATATCAACCCTGGCACTGCCGCCTCGTGTCACGCTTATTAAAAGAGGCTTCGTAATAATTAATGTCAAATAAAGATTAAAAAATATAGAGCATAATCTGTATGTGATTTTACGTAAGCAATTACGGGTTAATTAAACCTCTTAGATTTTTTAATATCTATACAGACATTGTTTTGGAAATACTTGTTAAGAAGTCATTTTTAACTACAATTATTACAAGCGATGTCGTGTTGTTACATCATTCCGGATCTTAAATTATTATCCTATTAGTCGAAAGTTTATATTTTTTTCTTAATTAATACTTAATTGTCATTTTTAACTGCTTAAGTAAGTAGTACTTATACTTTTCTCGTGTCTGTACCTAACTAAATAGCTTCTAATAATTCTTTAAAAGTTCGTAGTTTACCGACTTTTAAGAAGATTATATTCTCAATTCGTTTGTATTTTTATATTTATACCTGATAACTTTCTGCTGGGAGGACCGATTTTGATAACGAGCAATTATTAATTTAGTATTGGATATGCTGATTTGGATTGCTTTTTTATGCGAAAGCTATTACTTATGAAGTTCCAAGAAATTTTGAATGACATCTGACGAGTAGTTATTGAGTTATCGTTATGAATTCCTGTTTAAATAGCTACGACTACGTGATGATGTTCTCATTTTATTACTCGTCCAAATAATTTGAAGCCAGATTTTTAAGAAATTATTTTAAGTACGTAAATAAGTAAGTAAATCCTGTAACCTACGCAACAAAGTGTTTTAAAAATAACATAAAGCTTGTTTACCAGGTGGCGTTGGTGATGACGACGGTGACAGCGGCAAGCGGAGGAGATCGAGAACGAATTTCAACTCCTGGCAGCTGGAGGAACTTGAGAGGGCCTTCCTCGCGTCACATTACCCCGACGTGTTCATGAGGGAAGCACTGGCCATGCGGCTGGACCTTAAGGAAAGCAGGGTGGCGGTATGTAAAACAGATCCTTTTGCACTGGTTACTGTTAATCATTTGTCGTGTGACATCATTGAATGTCTACTACTGAGCCTTATTGAGGAGGCCTAGACCATACCACACTACTGCAATGCGGATTCGTGGTGGTGTTAGTGGCAAACCCAAGTTCCAGAAGTATTTATGCCGCCAGAAAGCCTCCGACATTGCTTAACGCTTGCTATCAACATATCAATAATGTTAATAATGGGAACTGCTTTACGTGCCCAGCTAAGCAAGGAAACGCTCCTGAAATTGTTGCCAATAGCGTTCATTCATTCTCCTATCTACCACGCCGGCTGTTTCTTTTTCGCGTAGCTCAGCCCACCTGTATAGTCCAGGGAACAACGAAGACTAGTGGAAATGTGTAGTAGACGTGGGTCATGTGTCATTATTATTCGCTGTTAGCCAACATACCCAATTACGAGATAAAATTATACTTATAAATATTATCTCCTTCGATAAATTTTATTATATTTCCTCAACCAAAACCACAGCTATTGATATGCAATTGTACAAGCCCTACCAACATCTTGAGATGTTTGTTACTTCTTAAAAAATCAGGATTCTTAAAAATATTAGATAGTACTTTTTCATTAAAAATAAAGTTATGGGGAATTGGAAAAGGCATAAGTTAACTGATAAGCCTTTATTATTCAAACGTTTTTAAACGCTTCCGGTGGATACCTATAATATCATAATTGATCGTAAATACATAATCGCCATCAAAAATGTGTCAGCTTAAACTGGAAACGGAACACACAAGTTAACCGGTCATTAAATTGTTTATCATAGGGTTGTAATAGAGTTACAACTGTAACCGAAACTATTCATATCTGTACTCGATATAACGTGCATTGTAAATATCGTTACGTAATCCTACTAATAATATAAATTAAAAGTTTGTGAAGATATTTGGATTTTCTTAACGCGGTAACCATCAAAAGGATAAAAATGAAACCTGGCACACAAATAGACCCCTGGAATAATTTGTATATTTTTTACTTTGGATGTTTGGGTTTCCTTAACGCGCTAATCAATTAGTTTTAACACCTACACAAAATAAAATAAAACACAAAATATTCGTCTCAGTATCTGAAACCACAAAGATAAAGTTTCTCAACAACTGGTTACATTTTAGTTGATTGTATTGAATTATAAATTTCAGTATTAAACAGTCAGTAAATAGACACCGACACGGCAACAAACGTCTTAACTTTTACCGAGACACATAAAACGAAACAACCCTTTGTCCGACGTCAAATGAGTTATTAAATATATTTAGCACATGACGAACACCGGTCGCGCGTAACGGGTTAATTTCCTTTTTTAAATTTTAAAGTGGCCAGTGACTAAACTTATCGAATTATTTTTTTCTCTGTTCCTTTTATAAAATTATGTTTTTATAAGGATTGTTTATGGAAATAAAATGTCTTTTCGGCCAGTGGCTACGCGGGTTGCACAAATGTATTGTTATCTTCTTTTGAATGTGGCCTAAAAGTTATTAAAAAAAAGATGTTTTTCTCACGTGGAAGTTATATTAAGAACTTATGGATGATATATACGAGTATAAGCGTTTAAAATTACAAAACGAATCTTTAATACAGGAAACACTGTTTATTTAAATAAACACTAATAACTTGGGTAACTTCTTACCTTAAAGTTGGCTTGAAACATAGGAGCAATTATTTTTTATTCGTCGTTTTATAATATACATCACAATTTTCGAAATCTTTCTTGTGCAATAATTTACCGGTAAAATTAAATAAGTAACTCCTGTGCACATTTAATTATTGTGTACCAACTAATGTATTATAGACAAGACACGCCATATCACTAATGTGTTCCGTTTTTGGAAGTGATATCACTGCACCGCATAGAGACGCAAATCAAAGTGTTAACAAGTTCAAAATACCTCACTGTATGTTGAGATACTATATTAATAAATAATTCACGCAATACACTGAAATTTAAAGTAGTTTTAATCAGTATATAACAATATTGAATCAATTAAATAAATAAATATTTCGGGTTAAAACTTAACCAAATAAATAAATAAATATCATGGACAAGTCACACACGATCATCTGACCCCAAACTAAGCGTTAGCTTGTACTATGGTGATCAGAAAACAGATAAACATAGATATATATATTTTTAAATACATACTTATATAAATATTTACACTCAGACACACAGAACAAACATTCCTTTTCATCACAGAAAAGTTTGACCTGGATGGGAATCGAACCC